>JABCKV010000388.1:0-12955 GCA_018282005.1 Asterophora parasitica | reverse complement strand
CCGAGGGGTAGGCCCGATTCCGAACCCATTCTGAACAGGCTTTCTCCTGCCCGAGAGTATGTACATCTTCTGGCTGCAGGCTGTTGATCTTTCTTGCTGGGGCGGCCAGGGCTGGCCAGGGTGCCAGGAACCGCGTGCTCCGTGGAGGGATCCCGCGAAGCTAGGAGGCCTTCGTGTAGATAGCTGATAGAAACGTAGAAAGTTGTGGCTGGAAGACGTCAAGACCTGGCCCATGTCTGAATCGGGGAATGGGACGTCCTAAGGCGATGTTGATAGGCTCAGAGGCGGGTAATAACCTGTAATAATGCTCCTATGCGATACCGGAAGGCGAACCATTTCGCTAGGCCTCTCTGAGCAGCTATGGGCTAGAAGGAAAAGAGTCTCCATACAGAGTAGAATGAAGTGAAGTCGGTAAATAAACAAACGAAAATACGGCTTCATCGAGGTTCACCGTGACCAACAGCTTGAAATTTCTTTCCACCTCATTCCGCCAGTACCATGTCTCGTCCTCAAGATGACCGGAACCAAGAGGCTACCGTGTATCTGGTACATTGACAACACTTCTTCAAATGTGGTATATATTTCTAATGGTTCCGAATGGCAGGGAAACCTCGACGAACGGTGTACGGACGCGCTGGTCTGGGAGCTGATGCTGCAAGCAGGACCTGTCGGTACGTCTACCTTCTTCCTTTCCGCATTCGTAGTATCCTGACCGTAGACTTCAATCAACAGTAAACGTGCATCTTCCGAAAGACCGCATTTCGATGGCGCACCAGGGCTACGGCTTTTGTGAGTTCTTGACAGAGGAAGACGCGGAATACGCCTGTAAGATCATGAACCAGATTAAACTATGGGGAAAGCCTATACGAGTCAACAAGGTGTGTTGCACCGCCGTTTGGAGCGACCTGTATTTTTGATTGATGTTTTTGCCGCGTCTCCAGGCTTCGTCGGATAAAAAACAACTGGACGTCGGCGCGAACCTATTTATCGGAAATCTGGACGAGAACGTCGACGAAAGACTACTATATGACACGTTCAGCGCATTCGGCGTGATGGCCACCACTGCAAAGGTGCGTCGTTCTTCCGCCCTCCTTTGCATAGCGCTCACTTTTTCTCTTCGCGCACCAGATTGCCCGCGACACCGGCTCTGGAACCTCAAAAGGCTATGGCTTCGTCTCCTACACAGACTTCGAGTCCTCCGACGCCGCCATCGAGTCCATGAACGGCCAATTCCTCATGAACAAAGCCATCACCATTCAGTATGCCTTCAAGAAGGATGGTAAAGGTGAGCGGCACGGCACCGCCGCTGAGCGCCTCCTCGCAGCGCAAGCACGAAAGAACAATGCCCTTCCCGTTGCCGCACGGCCCCCGCCCGCACCTATTGCCTTCGGCGCGCCCCCCATGCCCGGGTTCCAGGGCCCGTATCAAGGGCAGTTCGCTGGCATCCTCGCGCAGCCTCCACCACCGCCGGGATTCACGCCTCAGCAGACGATCGTGCCGCAGATGGGGATGGGTATGCCGATGGGTATGCCGCCACCAATGCCGATGGGTGCGCCCATGGGCATGCCTATGGCCCCGCCGCCTGGCATGCCGGTATATGGTGGCTTCGCCCCACCTCCCCCACCAGGATTTGGGATGCAGTTCCAGCCCCCGCCGCAGCAGCAGCCACAGTATTGATGAGGTGCTTGTGCGATTGGGACGTGGGGAAGTCGGACCGGTTTTCGTGTTTTCATTGCGTGTGTGTAAGCTAGTTGTACGTCCAAAATGCATTGGTGAAACGTTGAAACGTTGATAATTTGGGTACAGTACAGTACAGTAGCTGATTTGGAGATAGGGCTCACTGACTGTCGCCGAAGACCTCGACTTCGAATCCTCACGATAACTTGGGGACTTCATGGAGCCCGTCTTGCAGGGGGTGGCGTGCGGCTTGAGTGAACCTCCGTGTCGATCCAGCTCCTGTGTTCAAGGCCGAGCTATTAGGCTCTATGACGTCCTGTCGACGTGCTCGATACTAAGTCAAGGAGGTGCCTATGTCCTCCTGCTAGGCTATTCTGAGGTCTCGGTGGGGGGTGGAGAGGGGGATAGATGAGTGAGGAGAGGGCTCAGTAAGCAGGAACACTGAAAGATTACCCCAATAGCAGGCATCTGGGCATCGGATACATGAATCTGGGTTCTCTGCGTCTATTGAGCGTCGAAGCAGCCATCTCGTCCTGATGAAGACACGTCTCGTCCACTTCCAAGTTCAACCAATGCGTTACAGAATAAATTACAAGGCAAAAGCTCAGAATAACGAGATTTCGGGCGCCTGTGAAACGCGAGACAAAGGCATGGCGTCAGGCCAGGCAAAGGGAAGATAAACAATATCGCGCGCACCACGCCTCTCGTCTCAAATGCGAGCCAATCCCCGGAGCCTGTGGGGAGCAGACCCATGGCGCGGCACTTCCACAGGCCGACGCCGAGTGTGAGGAGGTTACACGCAATAAACACCAATTTCTGAACCGCAAGCGTTGAGAATGCTCGGGGCTGTGATGTCGAGGGCGCGAACTGGGCGAAGGCTACGGATAGGGTACATGGCGAAAGTCATTTTAACCACACACGCAATGAAACGGGAGACACGCACCTTCGTTTATTCCCGCAATATTCTTGAATGGCGTAAGGAGCAGCATAAACACGATGCCCATGCTGAATATCTGCACGCCGCCGCCGGACATATACAACATGAAGGCCTGCATGGGGAGTGCCTTCGCCGGTGCAATAGCATGGTCCCAAGCTCGCTTCTCCTTGAGCTCGTCGTAAGAGGCAGCCGCGGATGTCTGAGACTTCGCCGGAGATTTTGACTACATAAGTGCCGAGGAGAGAGGTCAATATAATGCCAACGATCGCAGAGACGAAGCATTCCACTCACGTATGATGAGGACGACTTAGAGAACCCAGGCGGCGGCGGGAGGCTTCGCCATCTATCCAGGAAGTCAGTAGCTGGGTTTAGAGGCTTAAGAGTGTATAAATCGCACTTTGAGTACGACTCTAGGGCGGCATAGTCGAGTCCAGGCATTTCGGCGCGCGAGGGACGTGGTGGTCGTCGTTCGGAACTTTGATCTCGGATTTCGGAAGCGGGAATTATTTCACGTCTGCCTTCCGCCCACGATCTGCTTGACCGTTTACCCCATAAGCCCTGTCTGCTGCTCTTTCTCGTTGCTTGTTTTGCTAAAGATTCTTGGGGCCACAACTAAAACGATCTAAGGAGCCACCGATCTCTCTGACAGGCGATGGAGTCCCACCCTTCTGTATGGCCCCACCGACAGACCATCGTTCACGTTCCTAATAAATAAACTCAACAGTACGCCGCCCTCGGCCCCATACTGGCAAAATACCCTCGCGCGGCCGGGGCGCTCTTCCAGGCGTACAACGATGTTGTCTTCGGTGAGTAATGGCCCAAATCCCGGATGTCATATTATGTGTGTTGACTTTGCATGATCGTATAGCACAGCAGTGGACAGACGTCGAGGTGATTGAGCTCGAGACATGCGGGCGTGCTGCAATCAAGGGGAGGAAACCGAAAACTGTATGTCAGATTTGCGTCTGCCCGTATATTCATGTACTGAAAATGTAAAACGCTGTGTAGGATATCGACCTCCACGTCGTCCCATGCTCGCTTTCCGAGACCCTCTCTTTCGCATGGTGCGTCTTGATCCTTGATGACTATACAGTCTTGAATCTCACCTCGTCATTTTTTGGATCTGTAGGCTACAGGACGCCATCGCCAGCCTCTCGAGCCCCGCAGAGATCTACCTAGGTATCACGTCGGAGGACGCGTCCATCGTGTATTACAAAATCAGCCAGGGAATTGTCAAGCCGCCCGTTTGATGCTTTCTCGAGTCTCTCCCGTGATGTCTTATTTGACTCTTGGCTCGAACTATTTTTTGAGCGAAGCATTGACAGTGGCGTTTTTCGTAGATCTTGAATGAAATTGTATTCATTCGTTGCTTAACATTGCACCAATGCGCGCGATACTGAGTCTGACTGACTCATGCGCGTGTTCGTTGTACCCTTAGCCTGCACTAAAATGTATTTGGCGAGCACCTCATGCGGCTGGCGTACGAGGTGCGTTCATCCTACCATCTGAACTCGGAAAGATTCGAACTCACAGGCAATCCTACTCGTGCACTTGCAGCATTAAGGCGGGACAAAGTCGTTCGTACTGCGGCAGAGGTGTAGTAAGTTTGTACCCTCCTGTCCTTGTGCACACCATCCTGTATCACTATTTGTATGACCAACTTCAATAAGTTAATCCGACAGAACTAACACTTCCCGATTATTCTCTGTGATAAATCTGCCTGCCACCGGGGATTTGGCCCTTGAGCTCCTGGGTTTCTTCGAAGGCGGCGGGCCCTTCGTCACACGAGTTAAACATTCCCAATCGTCGTTGAAATCGTTCGAGTCGTCGCTGTCGAGCTCGTATGCAAACAGGCGCGGCCTGGTGTCCGGTCGAGGCTCAGGTCGAGGCTTAGAAGGTCCAGCGTGGCCTATGGCAATTTCGACGTCGTCGTCATCATCTTCCACATCTTCAATGTCAGTATTTTCCCGATCAACGTGCTCTGATTCCGAAACCATCCGTTTGCGTTTTCCGGACGTATTCGCGGGCTTTCGCGAGGATGACGGGGCCTTCGCACTGGCTTTAGCCTTCCTCGAGTTTTTCTGGAATACACATTCAACCTTGATCTCAGTAGCGTTCCTGAGGCTGTCTTGTGTGTGGCTGGTAAGACGCGGCGCTAGTGAACCCCTAATCAGGTAAACATTTGTGCTGCAGTGTGTGGTTGCTTGATACTTCTCCGTCAGGTATTGCTGGAGAAGAAGGTCCACAACCAGACGTTCAATCTCCTAAAGAGTTTCCATCATGACCATCAGCAAACCGGAAAGGAAACTGTAAGTGAGTAATAGGACATACGCCTTTCGTGAGGTCGACTTTGCCGCCTGCGACAGTTTTGAGATCAAGTGTCCGTCTCTCGACTCTTCCACCGCGCTTTCGGACTTCGTATGTGCCACCTCCATTACCCCTGGCCAGCTTTACGAGCTGATTAAGTGTCACACTCGCACCATCGTTGTTTAATGCTTCGGTTATCTTTAGGAGCTGCCATGCCTGGAACGTGACATCTCTCTCCTCAACGTCTTCCGGATCTCTCTGACAGTTGTCGCAGTGGTTGCACGGTGACAGTACGTCTGAATCACGGGTTGTCCACGATGACATTGCGAGCTGTGAAGAATGCGAGAAGTACCTATCGAAGATCACCTGAGGAAAATGACATCGAACAGCAAGAAGGGCACTTTACTTTGCGAACTGCGTATTTCGACACTCCCTCAAGTCCTGTGCGAACTTCAACATGGCGCGTACTGAACATGGATGTAAGTTGCACTGGCACGGAGAGAGGAGCTAAGAGTAAGATGAACCATACACTTGTATTCGCCTTCCTTCTCGTGCGAGACCATAGAGCTCATGGTGATTCCATCTTGAGGTCGATAGTATAGCACACAGTCCGAGTCTTTTCCGTCGCGTCCGGCGCGGCCAGACTCCTGGTAAAATCCGTCGAGTGATTTCTAAGGTTAACTGGACATTAATAAGCGCCACAGAGCGGATAACGCGTGTCCACATACAGAAAGCTGCAAAGAAAAAGGGGAGGTGTTAGCATACAACTGTACCAACTGGCAGGTCGATAGAGACAAACCGAGTGGTGCAATACAAATCGGACATCTCCTTTATCAATTCCCAGACCAAAGGCTAGAGAAAGGAAGCCACTAAGGTCACGGAGGGCAAAATAGATCACGGAAACGGAAAACACACACCGATCGTGGCACATACGACTTTGATAGAACCCTTCCTCCACGCAATGTGGACTTGCTCCTTCTCAAGATCACTTCGGTCCGAATGATAAACCCCTGTTTTGATCCCAGTCTCACTGAGTCCCTGAGCTACTTTCTCGCAATCCTGGAAACGAGTAAGCGAGGGGGACGACCAAATATCGAGACACACCTTTTTGCTGAGGCAGTAAACAATCCCACTGTCGTCCGAGTGGTGCTTGAGGATGTAGTCTACCATCGCCTGCAGAACATCGGCCGTGCCTGGCTTCGGCACGACCGAGTAGTGCAGATTTTTACGGTAGAGAGGAGCTGTGAAGTGCACGGTGCCTTGTGGTGTGGCATCTAGGGAAAAAATGAGTTGAGATCAACGAAACGGAATGTAGTGCAATTCACTGCTTCCATCGACGATTTCCTTGCTAAGGCCGAGAGTCTTAATCAGATCCTCGAGAACGTGAGGCGGGCAAGTTGCGGAAAGTGCCATTATGGGCACGTGTGGAAATAGTTGTCGTAGTTTGTGAAGGTGCTGATAGTCCGGCCTGAACCACATCCTGAGCGCACCAATCGACAATTTGAAGAGATGGACAAATACCTGAAATCATGTCCAAGCTGCGAAACGCAGTGCGCCTCGTCAACAACAATCCGTGCTAATATGATAAGACGTCTGCGTTCTGCATTTAAGAACCGCACTCACCAAGTCGCCGCGCATTTGCTAGTATTTGGAGGGTGCTGAGAAATGTTTTGCTTTTTGCGATTTTCTCTGGCTGGTACGAAGGTTAGATTATGCTTCACGTTGTTGAGAATGTTCTGACCGTCACATAACACAGCTTGATTTCATCATTGGGCCGAAGCTTCCCTGCGACTGCCATGTCGTGTAGTCGCGAGGATATCCGCGCGGATTCTTGTTTGGAGGTACCTCCGGTGATTTTGACCGCTTTGACTGCCTACAGTGTAAGGTAGAATTTAAGTGCATAGAGAGAAATAGCTTACCACCGTATTTGGTAAGATGTAGGATTTGGTCGGTAATGAGAGAGAGTAACGGAGATATAACGAGCGTACATCCCGGTTGAAGCAGGGCGGGCAGTTGATACGTCAGTGATTTGCCACCACCTCAAGAGACGAAATTAGCCTTCGGACAATACAACGCATGGTGAAAGCCGAACCGGTAGGCATCACACAAACTATGTCGCGTCCATCCATATTCGCATTGCAGGCGCTACTCAATGGGAGTCAGCCTCGATAACAAGAATTTAAAATGAAGAATGCACCCTTCCTGGCACAGTCGGAAATTATTGATGTTGAAGACCTCCTTCATCTTAGCTTTCAGACTCCCTATCCATTCAAACTCGTCCTGTTTGTAATCGATACGATATTCCTCTCTTGTCTTCCCCTTCCCAGAGTGTGCTGGTTGGCATAACATAGTCATTTCCTTCCGAACCTTTTCGCGCTCTCCCTTCGAATGGTTGAGCCGAGCCTGCATCGTGCAAATTTCGTGTTCATATTTCGCGATTTCAGCGTCCAGTTCAGCGAGTTTCTCGCGGAGTCGAAGCTTCTTAAACGAGTATTCCTGCGTCTCATTCATTTCGTGTTCTTCACGGGACAGCTCGAGAATCGCGTCAAGCTGTCGTGCATGCCCAGTGAGTCAATCACAAAGAACTTGACGCGCTTTCAAAGCTAAAGGACATACACCATCTGAGGCGACATGATCCAGTGAATTCATGACAGTACTATCTTGACGCATCTTCCATTAGAAAAACGACAGAGAAAATAGAACAGGGGACAAACTGAGGCTCAGTGATAAGTGAACTGTGATGCTGAGCCTGAGCGGTGAGGATATAACTTGCAATCAACCATTTGTGCCAAGCAAATGATTTGTACTACCGAATTCGGCTTCGCAGGTGACGTACCCTCAACCACATATAGTGTGTGCTGTGCAATCGGACTACTGCCACTGATAGCTTTGCATGCCAACGACACGCCTGAATTTTTATAATCTACGTCGTACACGCCACAAATAACCATGATTGCTACAAAGCTCTACTGTCCGATGCGAAATGTGGAAGTCTAATTTTTATGTAGTATGATACATAAATGTACAGAAGTGCCAGTACTAATGGAATACAGGTCAACCCAACTCACAGTCCGAGGGCCATGAGCTCCTGGAAAGAGAGTATCCTCGGGCCCGGGATCTCTTCGAGGAATGCTACCCAATAGTAAGCACATGGTGCACATCAATGGCATCGAGGGAACCGAAAGAACGCACTAATAGGCTGATCCTCATCCGGGAACTCATTCGCCAAATCCCATAGATCATCCTCGATGTACCGCGTCGCGCTCACCGGCATCGTAAACAGCACCAGCCTTTCATCCGTCGCACGCACGTCTCTTAGCGCCTGCAGCGTCGCGGTCTCCCGCGGCGTGTTGGCGTAGTTCAGCATTGCGATGATACTCTTGATCCTCGGGTTCGATTTTTCTAGGGCAGCGGCTACGGAGGGGATCACGCGGCCCTCTGCCTCCGGTAGGAGCGCCAGATGCGTCAGGGCGGGGAAGTGTTCAGCGGGGTACTCATGTGCGTCTGTGAGGCCGAGGCGGGAGAGGGTCGTTAGAGACGACGTGGAGGTGTCAGCCGGGAGCTGCTTGAGCAGGGCTGGGATATGACTGCCCGAGATGAATAGCGTATCCAGTGACTTCAGCGCATGAATGGCCTGGTAGACCTGCGCCCTTGGGTGGTTCCACGCAAGCTGCTCCCTGTCCTCGTCCTCGTCGTCGTCGTCTGACACCCATCCGCGGCTGCTGTATTCCGCGTCCCAGGTCGCGTATAATCCGAAGTTGGTGACACCGCTGCATGCGTGAATGATGGGGAGGATCTGGGACGGGGAGGATCTCCCGACAAAATGCAGCGAGCGGACGTACTCAGCAAAGAAGGATGCGGGGCGCGCGGATATTGCGACTTGGAATTTTTCGAGGGGTGTGGGGGTGCTGTATTCCCGTTGGTAGACGTTGTGATGGGCGTCGAAGAAGAGCTCGCGGTAGATGATGCGTTCAGCCCTACGTGTAGCATGTTCATGATAAGCACAATTGAAGATAGATGCGCTTGAGAACGTGATGATGAGCACGTACCATGTCTTTACCTCCTTGGAGACCAGTGCGAGTCGTGGCGCGAACGGTGGGTGAACGTAAGCTGTGATCTCTAGGATCTCGCGCTTGAGATCAAAAGGCAGCTCTTCCAAAAGCCCCGGCTTGATATAACTGCTGAACCTTGTGTTGGGGGGCATGATGAGAGGACGATAAAGTGAGTAGTGCTGGAGAGGTGGTGGACACTGGACGACTCAGCTGTGGGCGCCAATGACAGCTACGGTGGACCGGTCACGGGGTTCACTGTCATTGTAATGTGGCGACGCGACGCGTCAAACTCAGCTCGCGTTTGACGCGTCTTGCGGGAGTACTTGATTGTTGTCTCCGTACATGTGTAGCACTAGTATACATCCATCCGCTATATATGAAAGAGCCCAACACACCGACACCGGCGTTTACATGAATTGTCTATGGAGAAAGCATTTTCATCCTCAGGCCTCAGCGCTCAGAGGTGAGCGCTCATCGCTTCGGCTCCTCCTTTACCTGCTCGCTATCTCTATAACTACGCACCTGTCCCTTCACAAAGTGCGTCCCCGCCCTCCTCAACAGCGCACGCCTCCCAATCCCCCTCATATCAATATACACCAGCCCCACATTCCTCGCAGTTCCCGCCATCAACAAAGACGACTCCGCCGCCTGCGGGCCGTACTTGTGCCCGACCACAGAGCCAATGGTCTGCGTACCCCCATCCAGCAGTCTCCGCGTCTCGTGGTCGATCGTTGAGAGGATGAGATCAGCGGACAACAGGACACGGGCAGTCCTGGAGAGCGGCACGCGCGGTGGCAGGACGGGGATCGTGCTGTTTGGAGGAGGCCCGGAGACGGTGCGGGGAGGAAGAGGAGGTGCGAGTGATGGTGAGCGACGTGTGGGTAGCGGGGGCGGTGGGCCGGGATATGTGGGGGGTGGGCCCAGGTAAGAGCCCTTCGCGCCGGACGGGGAAGTCGCACGAGGCGGGTAGGTGGGGTACGGCGTACTTTGACTAGGCGTCGGAGAAACGGCTCTTGGGAGAAACTGTCGTGGTTGCTTGGGCTTGGAGCCCATCGCGCGGCGGATCATGTTGTCGACTAGCGAGACCGTCTTGGAGGTGACTTGTACGGCTTGTCCGCTTACTGCGTGAACAGTGGAAAGTCCCTTGCGCGTTCGTTCGGAGGTCAAGAAGACGAGCGCGCGCGGGGGTGGGCCTGGGGTCGGTGTGGGGGTTGGAGATTTGGACGTAGAGGCGGAGGCTGGACTGGATCGGGGGTGGTACGGCGATGGAGTCGAGTGAGAGATATAGTAGTTCGACGCGGTAGTTATCGTTGTAAGTAGCAAATTCGTCGTCGTAGATATCGCGGTGCTGCATCCAAGTAGACAGGTCAATCGGGATATTTTTGCAGCGAAGTATGATAACATTCTTACCTGACGATCGTAGCCGATTTTGTGATCCAGTCCTGCTGGTCGGGCGGAACGGCGCGTATAAACATCTGGAGTGCGTCGGCATCCTGCTCCTCCCCGGAACGCGTATCAGGAACCTCGATGATGACTGCATCGTTCTCGTGCCCCTGTTGTAGAAGCGTCGGATCCTCCTCAAGCCTGAACTTGGAGTCCTCGATCTGCCCTACGACCTCCCCATTATCCTGGTTGACGACAACAAGTCGGCCGCGGAGGTCTCCGTATATTGCATTGGCCTTAGAGGAGTCGATGACTTCACTCGCACTCCCTTCGAATCCCCGAGAGGTAGCTGGAGGAGTCGGCGTGGAGTTTGCAACGCTGATAGACTCCGATGGCCTCTGCAGGTCCCCGTATTGCGCAAGGATCCCCTCGAACGTCTCAAGGTCCTCGTGAACGTGAGAGTCCACCTCGCTCGACGCCGGTAAGGAGACGTATAGTATCAACTCGGAGGGATCGGAGTCCACCGGTAAGAAGTTGTAGGTGCGCCAACCTGCGCCATCTGTGCGCCGTATCACCCGCGTGGGATCTATGGGAGTTTCAATGGAGCCCAGACGGAGCACAAGGTAGACATCGCGTTGGACGGCAGTGGATGCATCAGGTAATTGGACTGTGACGCATTCAAGGTTTAGCACTCCAGTTTGACTCACCCCTTGGAGTGAGAGAGTAATGTTTGGTAGCGTCAGGAGCAGGAAAGCCTCTGCTGGGAGAGTCATGCTGGGATGAAGGAAAGAAAGGACTTGCACATTTTTTGACGTCGCGCTGTACTAGGCTTGGGCTTGCACTGCCTTTCAGGGGAACGGAAGCAAATGAATCCGATAAGATTAGATTAGATGAACGCGGACACGTGCTGTGTGACACTGTCACGAGTGGCCCGCGCCTCGTTCAGGCCGCCGCTTTGCCCTCCTGCTTTTCTTGGTAACAATGCCCCTCGTCTCCTGGCCACCAGCCTGTGCCGCATCAAAGCTCTCTCCAAACTTTTCTCCCAGTTTTTACTCTTCCCATTGGACTTGGAGATGACGACCAACGTAAGGGCTACAAGTACCAATTTCAATGGTGCAAAACGATTGAGATCCCGTCGTTATAGGGCACTTGCAACAATGGTAGCCCGCCTTTTCATCACTGCGCTTATGGTCCACGCTTTGACCGTGACCGGCCAGCGCTCTTCATCAACACCTGGTGGCAAGCCTTAGGCCGTATGACATTTAAGAACGGGAATGTGCCCCGTAAGTCCTCCCTCAAACATATTTTCCCTCCACCTCTCGTCTACCAGTCTCATCATCACACTCTCTTTTTATTATGCGTTGCGACATCAAGAGCCTCCTGCGCGCCGGCCACTCGAAACGTGAGCTGAAGCTTGCGCTATTACCGACTGAGGAATCATCTATCCTCTCTGTCGCCCTCTCCGACATAAGCACGCACTCCAATCCTCCCCCATCTCCACTCCAGCCACTCAGCGCCATCTCGCACGAGCTCGGGAATTTTTCGCTGGCGAATTTCCCCACAGGTATCTTCTCCGGGAACACCGAGCGCGATCTGCAGTTGACTGCGTGGAAAACTGCCATACGCGCTGTACCCGATGATCCTGAGCTTACTTTCCCACCTCCCCCTGCAAATGATTCCACCAGTGGCTGCGATGGCGACAGTGGCCTGGCGGTATGCGAGGGCTCGGACATGGCCACAATCTTTGGATCCGTTCTCACTACGAGCACCACCGGGACAATTCACACGACTGATCTCCTGTCCTGGGAGGAGATTCACTGTCCTGTACGCCTCTACTACCATTTTCTCATCATGTCATGATCCTCACTATGCCATGACATTTCAGAAATATGGCCTCATCCTCCCTCCGTTAATTGTCCGGTACAACGACATGATCGGTGATCGTCGGCTGGAGCCCATGTGCGATGGTCATATGTTCTACAACATTTCCTCCGACCTGCACTTCACCATTTGCCATCGCGGGGTGAACTATGTCCCCGATCTGCCATCCCCGGACTTCCACAGGAAGCACGCTGTACGTGTATTCTTGGAAACGCCCTCGATGGCTGGAATCAAGAATGGCCCGTTCTACAAGTATCTCGGAGACTGCTACATCGTGAGGACCGAGTTATACCTTCCGAGGGCTGATTGGGCCATAGCTCCTGACCATGTAAGAATTTTCTTTGAATGTTGTGCACAGATTTTGTTGTCTGAATTACGAATTCCATAGTTGAAAGACCTCTATGTGAACCGGTTCATCAAGGCCAACAGCAAAGTCGACGAGTATAGAACAGGGAACAACTTTTCCCCGGAAGACGTGCACAAGCTGTTTGCGCGGGGGTATATCTTCCCGCTTGTGCAACTCATCCAAGTGTACCGCGACCACTATGGCACCGAGTCTGCATCGATTGAACACCGTGTCGAAGTGGCTTCAATCGAATCATCACAGGACTCTGCCACTGTCCGGATTGCGAGAAGCTCAGCGGGAACCTCGGATACAGTGTCCATTTACTCACAGGACAGTGCATCCTTCATTGGCGATCGTGGAAAGGCTTCAGAC
>JABCKV010000387.1:0-12968 GCA_018282005.1 Asterophora parasitica | reverse complement strand
ACTATGGGCTGCCCCAACGACACAAAGGTAGACAAGTGGTTTGAGGCTGCCAGGTCCCAGGACTTCCTCCTCTGCTCGGAAGATGACTTTGCCCATCATGCTGCCCTGGTGCCCACTAGACCAGCATATGCCAGAGTTGCCATGGCTCATTCTCCATGGTAGCAGCCCCCTGTCCCCTTGTTCACCACATCACACACCATGCCACCACCCCCCTCACATGTGCCACCCACAGCTGTCGCATCCCCCCTAGCCCCACATCCCCTGCCCATGGGTGTTCCCATGGACATCAATGCCTTGCATATGCATGCAGCTACTGCAGAAGACATATGCCAGCAGTGCCAGAAGAAGGGGCATTTTGCCCAGGATTGCCCCCTCTGCTGGGACATGCACCACATCTTTGATAAAGAGTTGGACGAGTTCATCATGCAACTGCTTGCCCACCAAGATGTGTGAGCAGCTGAGTCCATACCCCCCCTTCCTGAGGACAAGGAGCACATCGAGCTGCCATAGGAGAGGATTTTTAGTTGCACAATGGGTGACCCGTACACCCCTGTTGTCTAGTTGTAATCAATTTGCCCCACTATCTGTAGAACCTGACAATTCATTCACCATTGCTACTGTGTCTACGAGCAAACCAACCGACCCTGATGTACAAATCCCTCCCCTCATGGAGACCCCAGCATCACCCACCCTCAACCTGCAACAAGGCCTCCCCCAGTGGGAAAAATGCCTTCCTCGATGACTAGTGGTCACTGCCATGCCCAAACAGTCCCTCCAGCTGAAAGTGGAACTTGAGACCACTGACATGCAGGAGGTGCTCTCTGTGCAGGCACTGGTGGACAGTGGCACCACTGGCTGTTTCCTCAACATCAGATTCATCGAGCATCACTGACTCACCACATGTCCCCTCCACTGAGCAATCCTAGTCTACAATGTCGACAGCACTGCCAGCAAGGCAGGCACTATAAAGAATGTAGTTGAGGCCATGTTATGGTATGATGGGCACACTGAGAGGGCTCTCTTTGCTGTCATGAGCTTGGGCAAGCAGGATATGATCCTTGGGTATACCTGGCTGAAGGAGCACAACCTGGAGATCGACTGGATGACCAACTTGGTGAAGATGACCCATTGCCCATCCCAATGCAATGCATGCCAAGAGGACCTCAAGTTGGAGAGACAGGCCAAAGTGAAGGGTTGTGCTGCCATGTGCTGGAGGATAAGGTATACCTAGATGCTGCCAATATCTCCACCACACGGCCATTGATGATCAGGGAAAAGTGCTAAAAGCAGGGCAAAGACACCCAACACAAACACCAAACCAAAACCAACAAAAATGCAAGAGGGACCAAGAGTTCCCAAGCACACAAAGTGAAATGCAAAGTATGGGGTCAACAGGTAAACACACCAACCAAGAACTCTGTCAGAGTCAAGGTGGGAAAGGGTCAAGTCAAAGGTGGCAAGCCAAAGACTGAAGGGAGCATGTAGCGAGCAAAATAGATAAAGTCTGAACAAAAACCGGATGAGCTGGACGGAAACCAGGAGAGAAACAAGCAAAAGCGGTGGCCCAAGTACAGATCCAGGACAGGACAACGCACAGGTTCCTATGCATTGTACACGGACAACCAGATGTAGGGTGCAACTGGGCAATGGAGAAGTGAGAGGTCCGATGGAAAGCCGGTCAGAAGCATAAAGGGGAGACAAGAAGGAGTGAATGGGCATGCATGCTCTGAGCAGTGAACTCTGCTCTACTTTAGAGGGGAACAAATGGAGGGGGGAGGGGGGGGGGTATGATTCTCTGATACTCTACTTGCTAGTCAGAGTATATGTATCATAGGGAGGTAAGAGGTAAGTGATTGGCCAAGACCAAGTCCTACGAGGGGTCCATGTGGTGGCATGATGGCCATTTGAAATACGAGTCAGATACCATAGGGATTTCTGATATAGGGGTTAGGAGGCTGCCAACAACCCATCTGACGATGTCAGATAACAGGCCCCATGCAAAGAGGGGTTGACCACAGGTGCTAGAGGCAATAGATGTCCTCATGGTAGATGACCACAGGTAACTGTGGCAAAGACCAGGAATGTGGTGACAGTAATGGGCTGGGCGGAAATGCTGACAAATGACGTGGGTGGAACCCCATGTTTGAGGGAATTCAAGTGCTGATAGGATGATAGGGAGAATGCCAGGGAATCTGGGCAGGGTGTGACGCATGGTAGATGGCTAGATGGCGTGATTGTGGTGATGGGGGGGGGGGGCGCATGGGACAAGGTAAACATGAGGGCAGATGACAAAATGCACTAGTGAGGATGCAAAGGAAGGGATACAGTGGAGTCAATGGCCACCAAAGTGAACCAGGATGTGTCCAGAGGAAACCCGGGTTATCGGGACCAGAGCCATATGGACAGAGACGGGATGCAGCAGCAATGCCACGGGAACATCATGGAAATACAATGGGGACATAGGGCAAGGTGCACAGAAATGGGGATGCTGGATACTGATAGAGAGAGAAACTCAGGGGGGGGGAGAGAACGTCATGCCACAAGTGGCACTGGGAGGAGTCATGCAGGGTAGTGGAGTGACTGGAAACTGACCAGCCAATAGAATCCTAGCCTGGAAGCAACCATTGTAAAACTCAAAAATTGGAGGGTTCAGTACTCAGCTCAGAAGGGGGTGTATCATCTCCTCTTCACTTGAAATGCTGACCACCCTCGGTCAGGTGTCAATTGATTAGTGCTAGGGGTATACCAGTCCAAAGTCGCATGGTGCAGGTCAGGTGATCGTGGGATGGTGGCTGTGCAATGGAGAAATGTTTGACCAAGTCCACTGTTGCCCTTGCACCCTTCTGCTACTCTCTTCCATCACCATCTCCCCCAATGCCGATATGAACAACACTGCTACCTCGACCTTCCCCAAGAGCTGGGCGTGCTGCCTATGCACACTGCAGGTGTGTTTCAAGGTCTGGACTGAGGACCTCATGACTGGTGGACCTGTGGACCAACAGGCCAGATGAGCTGCGCAGGCTCGATGATGCAATCTGGGAGGAGGAGGTGGATGTGGTGCAGAGGGTGTCAGAGTGGCTGGACCAGACCGGGTGGCTGGTAACATTTGCACCTCGCTGGCATCACGTAGACGGATGCATGGTGAGTGACCCCTCTAGACCATAGTCCTCCTCTTGGCTTACGGTTCTCCAGTGGCTCCATATTGAGGCCAAAAATGGGTTTGCACAGTCCGGTGAGCTATCCCTGCCAGCCATTGACATTTCCAAGCTGGCGCCGGCTGCCAGCGCTACTCCCATGCCTTTGAGCAGGCCACCAACACCACCAGAGGTCACTCCCACTGCGATGGAGGTGGGGTCAAGTGAAGAGAGGCACAATAATGGTTCTGGAGTGGTGGCATTGGCAGCCAGGGTGCAGGATGAGGATGTGGAGATGATGGGGCCAGGGCCAGCAGGAGAAATCGGGGGAGTGGTACCAGGAGTTGAGGGTGGGGCCATTGCTTTGGGTATGGACAGCGGGATGACAGATGCAGACTGGGGCCTGGCTGGAAATACAGGCACAATGGCAGAGTCAGCTGCAATGGAAACTCTGCAGATGTTGCCCTCTAGCTGGCAGGAACTGGCGAGAATGGACGCGAGGGTGAAGGCAGCTGGCAACATGGTGGCCAGCAGCTCTGAGTCTGGGCACCAGCCCCAGACTCTGGTTGGGGTCGTGATTGACCAGAAGCACACCATGACCCACAAGATTGGTGAAACGGGTGTTGGGCCAGCCGCTGACAAATATCATCAGATGAATGCATTCGGGGTGGACAGGAAGAGTACAGGTGAGGTGGAAGCCAAGGTGGTCTCCCCAGCAACCAAAGCCAAGGGGCATGCTTGCCGGCCAAAGGTTGCCACCCGCAAGGTGCTGTCAAATGCAGTGGTGGAGGACTCAGAGTCGGACAGGGGTGTGGAGTTGGTGCTGGGCCCCAGCAAAGTGGCCGACATGGTGGACCTGGCAGCCTCATCTTTCCTGGCCCCCAACAGGGAGAAGGTAAGTGTCTCTCTGCACCCGTGTGAGTGTGCTAACCATGCTGCAGTGTGAGTACTGCACGGAGAAGGGGGTCTCATGCCTCTTTACCATGTGGTCTCATGTCTGTCTCTGGTGCCGGTGGCTACAGCAGAAATGCACAAAGTCAGATGCCCTCCTCGCTTGGGCCATGGCAGTTGCCTGGATGCACAAAGACTCAATGGATGTCCCCCCAGTACCAGTGGCCATGAAGCAGGAAGTCGGGCACATGCCTCCAGCAGCACCATTTTTGTTGGGGATGTCATCATCACGCAACTGCATACCACTGCCCATGGACCAAGCTGCACACATGGGGGCCATCCTGTCTGAACTGCCAGACACTGTCACCCACCAGCCGGCCAACATCTGACATGCCTCGGAGTTTGCTGTGGCATGATGCATGTACCAGGATGTGCTGCAGGCCACATCTGCACTCAGTTGCCAGGCTGCCAATGCCCATGGTGACCTCTGGGCCCTCAAAGCATTATACGCCACCCTCCGGCTCTGGGAAAAGGAGGCGCTTACCCATGTGAGGGAGATGGAGGCAGTCCTGGGACAATTCACGGATTTGGTAGAGAGCGAGCGGGATGAGGGCATGAGCAGAAGGGGTGGTCCATCAGCCATGGTTGGGAAGGGCAAGGCCTGGGCAGAGACTGAGGAGCTGTCAGAGGAAGAGGAGATGGCAAGCAGAGATGAGGAGTATGACATGGAGCTGGGAGAGTAGGGTGGTCGGGTCATTGGTTCTTGGCTGGGCTAGTGTTGCAGGCAGCACGGGAATGTCCCATTTGTTGTACATAGCAGAAACTCTTTTCTTGTTGCACATGTGAGAAAGAATAAGGCAATGTTGCATTGAGTACCAGAGAGTGGTACATAGCTGGTAAGTGTTTGAGAAGTAAAGCTGGGAACGGCCTGGAATGGATGGGGAAAGAGTGGTAAAATGTCTGTAGGTCAGAATCATAAGTAACAATTTTCAAAAGGCAAGGAAGGGATAGTAGGAAATGGCAAATGGGATGGCGGCAAAACCAGTACCGGATTGTTGAAGGCGGAAGAAATGTCTGTGGTGGGTAAGTAGTGGATGCAACATAAAAAAAATAGGGATAAAGGGGAAAGGCTCAGTAAATCTTCACGGCCGTGGACCCCATAAGGTTGTGCAATTTTTACATCATGACTTAAAAAAAGGACAGAAAAGGGGAGTGAAGAAGGAAAGGAACAGGAATGCATCAGAAAGAAAGGAAGGTAGGTATAAGGTAGGGAACAGTGATGGAAGTGGTGGGGCTAGTTGGCAGAGTCTTTGTCATTGCCATCCAAGTCAGACTCGAGGTCTCCAATGTCGGGTAAGTCTTCATCATCCTGCAAGTCGGTATGTGCGAGTTCCCAGAGATGTTCCATGTCAATGTCGAGTGAAGAGATGTCAAAGGGGATGGACTCCCAGGCAAGGTAAGGGAGGAGTTGGAAAGCAGCAATGGGTTGGTGAAGGACAGAACCATCAAGTTCACAAACAATGTACGCACCACCACAGTTCCAGGACATGATGACGAGAGGGCCAAGGTACCGTGGGTGCATCTTCTGGTTAAGGGATTTCTCCACCTTGGTGTTGTGCATAAGTACGAGAGAACCTGGCTGGAAATCAAAGTCCCGGACAGTCCAGATGTGGATGCATTTGAACCGGAGGGTGGCTTGGCGGCAAGCAGCGGAAACATCTGTGTGCAGGCAGGCAAGGTTGGAGGCTCGTTTCTGGAGGGTGATGGTGTGGCAGGCAATGAGGTCAGTAGTGGAAAGGATAGAGTCGGGAGGGGGCTGGAGATAGGTGGATTCCATGATGTTGAGCAGAAGAAGTGGGTGAGTTCTGGTGGTGGTGTAGTACGGAGAGCATCCCATGCATTTCTGGACTGTAACATGCTCAGCCCAGAATACAGCATAGATCGTAGAGTGCCACTTGGACTGAACCCCATTGGCAGTTTTGAACATGGCCTGGTGGATGTCGAAGTGAGGTTGTTCCGTGATGCCATTGCTGTGTGAGTTATAGCCAGAGATATGGATGTGATGGATGTGATACTTCTTTGCCAAGTATGCAGCCGCCTTGATGAATGCACCACCATTGTTGGTAACAATCTCTCAGAGTCCGCCCCAGCAGCAGATGATGTCCTGATACATCCATTCTCCGAGAATGGCAGCAGTTTCCCAGTGGAGTGCACAGAATTCCAGATAATGAGTGAGGGAGCAGCAGCCCTGGACAACCATCTTGAAGCTGCTGGATGCTGGTAGGTACATGGTGTCAACATAGATCTTGGAAAAGAGTGGAGTGGGAGTGTCGATGATGGGAGGGATGAGGATTTTCCGGGTCTGCTGGACCTGGCAGATGTGGCATGTGTGCACATACCAGATGACATCTGCCCAGATGTGAGGCCACCAGAAGTGCTCGAGCAAGGCTGCCTGGGTTGCGTAGAAGCAGTGGTGACCAAGGTGATTGTGTATGGAATGCAGGATGTGAAGGCAGGATTCCCAGGTTGCAATGAGTTTGTGAGCTCCATTTGGGTCCTGGCACCAAAGCCAGGGGCCGTTGCTGAAAAACTGGGTGGAGTAGCAGATGAACATCTTGTATGCTTTGTCAGACATACCATCTGGGCATTGAAGGGTGTTGACCCATACTCGGATCTGGTCCACATGGAGGTTATCAGCAATGGCTGTAGCGGAGTGGGGAACAACGTCATAGGAAGTCTCGGAACCATTCCGTATTGGATCTGTCATTTCAACCTGCTCGTCGGGCTGTACTCTCAGCTTGGTTAAATGGTCCTCCTCATCATCTTGGCTCCCTCCTCTTCACTTGAAATCTGAGCTCCTGCGAGGGCTAGGATGAAAGGTGGTGGAGATGGGATGGGAACGAGCAGTTGGATGATGTGCATAAACCCGTGCATGCAGTCGACCCAGTCCTCAAAGATGTCCTTGTCCTCCTCCGGTCCTGGCAGTGAGTCTCCTGGTTGGCGGGGCCTGTGGGAAAGTCCATCTGGACTGTGAAAAGTACCTTTGATGTGAACAAGCTTGAAGTGGAACATGAGGATGGCAACAATCCATTAGTTAAGGGATGCAGTTGGCTGAATGTCAGGACTCTGGAGCATACCCTTGATATAGCAGGCGTCAACTTTGACAATAAGGTTCCAGATGCCAATGACATAGAGGCAGAGGGCACTGAGCATGTGGTAAAGGCCATAGAACTCCAGTTTCAGCTGGGAGAAGTGAGATTCCTGGTTGTTGAGCATTATGGAGCTGAACTGGTTGTAGCGGTGCTTCTGGCAGTCAGCTGGGTCCATTTAGCAGAGGAAGAAACTGATGGCAATGTAGGAGGTGTTGACTGCCAGTATGACTGGGTCATTGGAGTCATAGTCGATGGGTACCAGAGGCTGTGCATGACAAGGCAAAGGGCGGTGACAATGTTGAGCTGGGAGGCACACTGTTCCGGACCAAACTCGAAAACTGTGTCTTTGCAGGTGAGCTTAATGAGGTAGTGGGCATGATGGGCGAAGTTCTTGATGAAGATTCATAGGATGCTGATGGTCCCGAGAAACATGTGCAGCTCTGAGATTGTCTGGCAAGGCCCCCAGTTCTCCAGGACCATGAGTTTGGACTCTGGCGGAATGTGACCAGAAGGCATGCAGAGGTGACCGAGCACTGTAAAGGTCTCTGCACAAAGGACAAGTTTCTTGCCAGAGAATGTACCACTGCTATACTTCATGCACTGCAAGACCCGGTTGACAACCTGGAAGAACTTGTAGATTGCCTGCCTGATACCAGGGTTCACTGGATGGACCTCGGGATTGCTGTTTGTGTCTGGGTACCAAGTGCAGGGGCCTTTGATGGCTGCGTTGTTGATGTATGAGAGGGTGTTGTGCGGGATTTTGTCCTGAAGGATGTAGGTGATGTCATCATGGAATACCAGCACCAAGTTTGCCCAGCCCATTGGAAGCATGACAAGCTGGAGGGCACCAAAGAGGGTTTGGAAGGTGGTAAGGTCGCGGAAGCCTGCTGCTATCAGGTGCTCATCATAGCCAACATAGAGATTGAGCATTGCTCCACAAATTCACCCAGCAAACTGCTTGGCAAGATGGTCTGGTAGCGGTGTGACTCCTGAATGATGAATGGTGACCCAGTTGAGCAGTTCAAGGGAATGGACAATACACAACTTTCTGTTTTTCTTCATAATGCAAAACCACCGGGACCAGTAAGCCGAGTTGGATGGTTTGTAGATGGGTGACCAGGAGCATGGGATGGAAGATTCATGGAGGGGGCTGGGAGCAGCGGGAGAGTAGGGGGAGAGGTGGCAGTGGGGAGTTGGAGACAGGGCAGGAACTGGATGAGGGTCAGGTTTTACTGAGGGAGCAGTGGAGCCCAGTGCTATGGTGAAAGAAGCATAAGCATGTGTAGACATGGGGTATAGGCCAGAACTGGAGGGAGAAGACAAATGTTTAAGAGACAGAGGTCCTGGTAATGAGCTGGATAGATATGCCGGTAAGGCAGATTGTGGGGCATGGGTATTGTAGAATGAGGCGGAGGGCAACAAAACAGGATCGGGTAAATGAGAAGTGGGTGCATATGTAATGGTGGCGGAGGTGGAAGTGGTAGTGGAAAAGATAGAAATGGGATTGGACTTGGCAGCTGGAATGGAAATAAGATAGGAAGAAGGGGTTGCAAAGGTTTGAAAGAAACGGGAAGCAGTGAGGAAAAGGTGAGAAAGGTGAGGATCGACTGGGGTATCGGCAGACTGGGCATTAGGGTCAGGAGTGTCCGGAATGGAATCGGAAATAGGATGGGGGTGAAGGCAGAGGCAAAAAGTGAAGAAGTAGAATGATCAAACTCAAGGACAAAGGCTACATTGCCATCACCATTTATTTCCTCGAGAGTATCCAAAAACTTTGCGCCTCAGATTTGGTTGGGGGTTTCAGTTGATGCCAGTGTTGGCCACGCGTGAACAATGGAATGGAGGTAACCACATGGGTGTTTGGGTCGGTGATGGTGATGATGGTTTTGTTGGCCGAATGCATCTTGACTGAAGAGCAAGTGAGTACATTGAAGGGCCGGCTGAGCAGGATGTCATAAGCTGGGTTCTGGATGACATGGATTTGGAGGTACAAGGTGATATTGCTGATGGTGCAGGGAACGTTCCAGGCAAGGCCTAAGGAAGGGTCAACCATTCCATTAGCAGACTGCATGTGGAGAATAACAGTAGGATTGTAGCATATGTGGAGGTCATGGCAAACTTCTTCCAACATGGTGATAATCTGGCAACCGGAGTCCACAATGCATTTGACCTGTTCCCAGGTGTCCATGCACATCAGGATGGACCAGAGGGAATGCAACTCCTTGGCAACAACAATGCATTCCAGACTTTCACCCAGCCAGAGGTTTTGGTAGTAGGTGTCGACGACATCAGTGGTAATAAGGGCTTCCAGCAGTGGGGTGGAGTTGGAGTGTGCATCTTCCGCCATTGGCAGGGCATTGAGCTCTTCAATGCATGATGTGTAGTGATCGTCCAGTACTTTGATGATGGATCCGAGCACTGCAGTCATAACCTGTTTGGGTGTAACAGCTTTGTGGAGTTTGCCCCAGATTGCGGGGGCTACACTGCAGAGTTTGCCCACTGATACTGTGAGCGTGCTCTCAAGACAGTGATCAAAAAGCTTGGTGGACTTAGCAGCATCAGTGATGGGGGCTTCCGTATGGTATGCAGGATCTGCATGCCGGTCTGTGGCGGCAAGGTTACAGGTGGAGGGTGGCACAAAGCAGTTGTCGGGAAGGTTGGAGAATGGATGTATGGGGAGAGAGCAGGGACACAGAGGCACCAGTTGTGGAGTGGGCTGAGGTGGTAGGGGCGCTGGCTGGGACGTAGGTCAGATTCCAGATGCCTGTGGAGTGGCAGGTTCTGGCAAGGTGCAAGTGGCTAGAGCGGGATCAGCATGCACCTTACCTTTCTTGGTGGCAGTGGGTCCAGATGTGCTGGTTGATGGGTTGGGAGCAGTAGCTGCAGAGGATGTGGCAGGTCCTGAGGCATCTGACATGTGGGGAGGTGTATCTCGCTTGGGCGTATCGGAGCAGAAAGTGCCCTTGGGCAGTTTGGTCTGGATTTTGATGCTGTCAAAGGCTTCCCTATGCCTGCGGAGATTAAGCAACTCATGTTCAAGAATGCCAATCCAGTCATTAATGTCAAGGGTTCCTGTTGTAGGGCCGGTGCCTTCCAACTGGTAGACTTTGAGCATCAGACAAGCCTGTAGGTTGGCATTAGCATTCAACTGTCTGGCCATGATATTACCTGGATTCTGTCAGTGATATGCATCAATGCGGTCCTTGAGCCAAGTCCCCTGGTAGTGACGTGGGACGTAGGCACCAGAGGGAAGTACAACCCTGCATTCAGCATTCCGGTGGGTCTTACCATCCTGGATGTAGCACTCAGCTTCCGGACATGCACCTATGTAGTGGTCATCCCCACTGCAGAAGTTGCAGGGACTGGGTGCTTGGGCAGGAGGCAGGTAGTTCTGCGGTGGCTGTCCCAGCGGAAGCTGCTGGTTAGGGGGTCCACCGCTGGTACCAGTCTTGAGATGCTGAATCTGACTGGTGAATGTGTTGATAGCCTGTTCCAGCCATTGTATACCAGATATGATGGCTTCCTTGCTTTTTACCTGTGGACTGGGAGTGGTGATGGCATCAGTACTGATAGCACTGGCTTGTTTGAAATAGAAGGTGGCAGCCAAAAGGATCTCTGTGATGGTGTAAGGGGTACCGACGGTGTGGTTGGGCTTGATGATGTTGAGCCAGCTCTGGATCTGGGTCCAAGCAGCCAGACCAAATATGCTGCAGAATGCCTTGTGTTGCTCGAGATCTGCAATGATGCCTTTGCTGACAAGGAAGTTGGTGATGTTAAGGTAGGTACAGTGAAACTCACCTAGCTCGGATAGCAAGCAGATCCCGGTAGCACAAATGGTGGTGAGGAGGAGGTCAAGGTCAGTTTGGTTGAACTGGGCATTTTCCTTGGAACCCAGATGGAGTTCAAAGATCTTGGCCTTCCAGTCATCATAGGAATTGGTGGTGTAGTCAATGCTCTTCCAGAGTGTGTGATCATCAATGTTGAGGTAGCAACAGCCGTAGGCCTTCTTTTCTGCCTCATCCATGATACTGCAGTCAGCAAAAAGCAGTTCCAGATCGGAAAAATACTATCCAAGTTCCTGTATGGCTTTCCCGTCAAAAACCAGTGTGTTGTGACTGTTGCATCTGGGCATAGTCTTGGTTGCTATGATAGTAGTGTGAGTTGGTGGGAGGGGTTGATAGCTGGTGCAGAGAGGTGTCAAGGGCTGGCTGGGTGTGCTTCCAGATGAGAGGGATGCAGTCCGGAAAGTTGATGGGGTGCACCAGGAATGTTGATCAGAAGGTTCTGGTGTTGTCTGCAGACTGAGGGTAGGGATGTAGAAGTGGTGGAGGTGGTCGGAGACAGATTGGAGGAGACTATAGGGTGGTGGTGGAAATGACTGGTGGTCGGGGGAACTTGCTGATGATCATGCAGGCAATGGTATAGAGGATGTGGGTGAGTTGTGGAGCAGCATGAGGTCAGATAGGTTGTTATGTAGTGTGACCGGAGAGGAAACCAGTGAGAAGAGTGGCAATATCGAGACTTTGGTGTCATTGAATCTGAGCAATTCAAGGATTTCAGTGTGGAGGAGCGCTAAGCATAGCCACAGTGCAATCTTTGCTACACACTGGGAAAAAAAAAATTGTGCTTGGTGGTGGTTCTTAGATACCCTCGTGGTGGGCTCCAAGTGATGATCAGTGGAATGGGCTTAAAGCAGGGCAAAGACACCCAATACAAACACCAAACCAAAACCAACAAAAATGCGAGAGGGACCAAGAGTTCCCGAGCACATGTAGTGAGATGCAAAGTATGGGGTCAACAGGTAAACACACCAACCAAGAACTCCATCAGAGTTGAGGTGGGAAAAGGTCAAGTCAAAGGCAGTGAGCCAAAGACTGAAGGGAGCATGTAGCGAGTGAAACGGATGAAGTCCGAACAAAAACCGGACAAGCCAGATGGAAATGGGAAGAGAAACAAGCAAAAGTGGTGGCCTGAGTATGGATCCAGGATGGGATGATGCACTTTGAATGGGTAATTGATATACGGGAGGGGGAGACAAAGGCAAGCTTAACAGTGGCTTTGAGCAATGATGAGCCAGGTTTCTACACATTGTACATGGACAACTGGACGTAGGGCACAACTGGGCAACAGAGAAGTGAGAGGTCCAACGGAAAGCTGGTTGGAAGCATAAAGAGGAGACAAGAAGGAGTGAACAGGCATGTGTGCTTTGAGCAGTGAACTCTGCTCTACTTTAGAGGGGAACCAACAGGGGGGGGGAGGGGTATGATTCTCTAATACTCTACTTGCTAGTCAGAGTATATGTATCATAGGGAGGTAAGAGGTAAGTGATTGGCCAAGACCAAGTCCTACGAGGGGTCCATGTGGTGGCACAATGGCCATTTGAAATACAAGTCGGATACCATAGGGATTTCTGATATAGGGGTTAGGAGGCTGCCAACAACCCATCCGATGATGTCAGATAACAGGCCCCATGCAAAGAGGGGTTGACCACAGGTGCTAGAGGCAATAGATGTCCTCACGGTAGATGACCACAGGTAACTGTGGCAAAGACCAGGAATGTGGTGATAGTAACGGGCTGGGCGGAAATGCTGACAAATAATGTGGGTGGAACCCCGTGTTTGAGGGAATTCAAGTGCTGATAGGATGATAGGGAGAATGCCAGGGAATCTGGGCAGGGTGTGATGCATGGTAGGTGGCTAGATGGCGTGATTGTGGTGATGGGGGGGGGGGGGGGGGGGGGGGAGACGGAAAAGGGAAAAAGGAGGGGGGAAAAAAAGACGGAGGAGGGAGG
>JABCKV010000385.1:0-13091 GCA_018282005.1 Asterophora parasitica | reverse complement strand
CTTCGGCCTGCCCCCAGGAAATCGACGTCAGGTATTTGAGCCAGAGCTGGGGCAAATAGTGGCTGATAGCCTGGCATTGAGAGTGTGAGATACGTAGTCGGTGAAGGTAAAAAGAGGATGAGTAGCACTCAACCGACTTTTGTGCCCAAGTTTCATTCCTTTCCTGGGAGAGCGTCTTAGCCGAATCAACAGTATGGATGGTGGTCTCTTCGACGGTGATTTGGAGCTGGGAGATAAAGATGACTCCGGCGCATACATAGAAATTAAATCCAAGAAGACGTACGATACGGCCGGGCTTCGCCGTAGGGAGCTCCGACAGTCACCGCTGTAAATTAGCCTTCAAACACTCTCACACACTGAGAAAGACTAACCGAGAATCTTCTACTCGCGTGACAAGATGGATTTCTCGGCTCCGGAAAGTAGACAGGGAGGCCGCGCTCTCCTGACTGCAAAAGGGAAAGAGTTGTCGAGTGGAATCCCTGATTAAGAGCTTTTCTAGTGTTCAAACTGGCCAGAGGAGATGTCAGTGCGCTCCTCATCCTGACCCATACGCAGACGAGGGATCAAACTTACGTCGCCAGCAGAGAGTTGGCATAGACTAGCGTGATGATCATCAGAGCAGTCAAAATATGAGTCTCGCTTGTGTTACTTACATTTGCTGATGACGAAATGAAGACCCATGAAGATCAAGTTATTTGGCATCGTTAGCCACTGGATCTGCAGTTGTGAGTCCGTAAGCCCTAAAGCAGAAGAGCACTCACGCAAATCATGGATACGACGGTCGCCACACTGGCTCAAATATCGATTAGACCAACTTTAGAGAGATTTAAGAGCGGCACCTACCAGGTCAATGACCCATTTTCAAATGCGTAGAGCATCAATGAGTCTAAGATGTGATTCATGCTGAAATCATGGTTAGAAGCACTCGAGGACGACGTGTTGGCATCTTACGAACCTAGAATTAATGTTCTTGTTCCTTCCAACCATCAGGAAGAAGCAGAGAAATCCTGTGATGAGAACGTCCAAAGTACTTGATAATGCTAGACCAGAAGTAAAAGACCACTAGATCCAATTATCAGCATCCATTACTTGGGGCCAGTGAAAGCATGCTGACGGTATAGTTCTCGACGAAAACCTGCAAGCTGCGCAATGTGATCCTTCGCCAAAATTCAATACTGAGGCTCGCGACACAGGGTGAGGCTAATGAACGTACATCTTGATCGTGGTAACTGAGAAGGAACGTCAGGCCCAAGAAATCGCGCTCGACGTCAAAAACAAGACTCACGACAAGCAAAGCCTAATGATGTCGCAGCGTCGTCGTGAGCGTCAATGACAGCCACCTTGGAGCAGTGATATTGCTTACACAGACGGAGGCAGGCAATCGCAGCCTAAAGATAACGAGAAGTGTCACTATCATTCATTTCCGTCTGGTGAGAAGAAGGCGGGTTTACCAAAGGTATGGTGAGAAAGTAGTTATGCCGACTCACTACGCGGACGTTCAGTTTGAGGAAGGCTTGTGCAGCAAAGATTCGAAAGACGCACGTTTGAAGATCCTATGGACGAAGAAACTGGGGCGTGTAGGGCGCGAATAAGATAAACTTTCCGTGACGACGTCCAAACGTCCAGAAAGCTCACCAATGGACTAGGAACGTGAGTAAAGCCTGAAGCCCGACCATCAGCTCTGGCAGAGACTTTACTTCGCATGAAGGTAGCCGAACCGTAAATGCGATCGTAAGCTGCATCATTGGCATATTGTGGTGAGCGACGAGGAGACTATGCTCAATAGCGAACTTGCGTACCGCGAGACTCCTGAAAGGGCCGCGCAAGCTGAGAATGGGCTGTGGATCTGCGAATGCAGTAGAACATACCAGGGAATAAAATCGATTCGTGTGGTATCTCCGAAGTGCTGGATGAGATGATCCCATAATGACATGCTCACGACAACGGTGTGACAAAAATCCAAGAACCTGCAACAAATTTCTATCAGCGAAATCCTCCGAGGCGTAAAACTAGGTTCAATACCAGACAGTGACAACCTATATGGTGCATACTCGCGATGAGCATACGGCAAAAACGACATAGGTGAACAGTGACGAACCAAGGCTTTGATGATAGAAAGGTCGGATGAGAAGTACTTGAAGTATGCGAATGCTTGTGCAGTGACGACGCCTGAAAATCTGTCCGTGGATAGTCAAATTCCCTTCGACGACGTCAATGTTGCTCGGGACGGACTTACACAGCTGCAACTATGCCACCAGCGAGTAGCGCACCGAAAGTCCTTGGAATGTCTAGCGTCTGCATCGTCATTGGACCTGAAGAATGTAAGGACAGGAAGGAGCAACGGAGCTGGCCGACGTGGATGTTAAGCAAGTATAAAAAGGTCAATGGCTTTACTGGTTATACATTTTGGGAATCACTTACCGACGTGCAGGGGTGGGATGATTTGTGTACGAGCGAGATGCTATTCGGCTTCCAGAGAGTCCTGCGCCCAACCTGCACCCGACATATTCGTGTCAAAATTCAAGAAGCGAGGGTCACCACGAACTTAGCGAAATGCCAAAGCTGTTCGTAAGGGTTCTAGTCGATCGTCCATCGAATGGGCCCATGAGTATGTATGTTGTCCTGCAACAGGCTTAATACAAGGAGGCGGCGGTGTTGAATGAGGGTTTCCGCAAACAGTCGATAACTGGGACGTCCTCCTGAAAAGACAATATCGCGATGCAGACCAGCTGAAGAGGAACTCGATCCTTACCAGAAATCAAAGGCATCAATGGTTCACTTTCAGGATCGGCAGCATCGAAGTGAACGGTATGCATATCAGATGTGGGTGGTATCGGATTCGGGCCGCGCTGACGGCGGCGTTGTGTTTTTGCTAAAACTTCGAAGCAAGCTTTCTCTAACGTTCCCTGCGAGGGATGCTAGTCTCATTGACGACCGGCTATATGAGAGACAGCTCTAGAGTCTGAGAGCAATATTAATCGGCTTGTTGTAATCCGTGTCGCTGCTCGCATGACATTGGAGTACATCTGGTTCAATTTAGTAAAAAAAAGGAGGAAGATCTGCTATTGATAGTTCAGAACTCACATACTGTTAGAGGCTTGTGAAGATGTACACAGTAGAATTCCAGCTTTGAAATTTCAAACGCGTTCGAGTTCGATACTGGACCGCGGCGTGACAGCGCCGATGCTGAATGTCGCGTGCTGTCACAGATGTCACATCACATCCAACCCCTTGGAGGCCGACCAGCATGAGTGTGCGCCTAAATTTTTGCTGGTCTTTTATTGCTGTTAATTTTCCTTCAGACGTTCACTGTCGCAGAGCCTATGGACGAGGATATCCTCAGTGATGTTGTGCCCAGCAACATCGTGTCGAGACAGGTGAGGTTTACCGCAAATCCGACATATGAACGGGAACGTGAAAGTTATTTCAGCCCAGCCAAGGCGCAGATGGCGAGAGCGAGTTTGAGGACGATGCCATGGACGAGGATGAACTTGTGAGCGATACAGAGCAGCAGCCGGTGCGTCATGGAGACCTCAGGAGTGTTGTGATACTCATTGTGGCAACAGGACAAGGCGGCAGTCAAGGCTCAGGCCACCGAGGAGAAACGGAAGAAAAAACAGAATAGGAAGGTTGCGGAAGGGAAGCTTCAGGTCAAGAGGCAGGAGATGGACAAGGCCAAGGTACGCGAGTTATTACCGTCGTTGGGACGAAATTGACGCGACTGAGCAGATGGCGGATGCGGTGAAACGCTACTCGTATCTTCTGGGCCAAACGGAACTATTCAAGCACTTTGTGGACATCAAGGTGAGCGGGTCCCCGCATCGTGGTGCAGGCGTTTCCTCATACCCATCCAGCGCGCCCGTGATCCAGAATATGCCGCGATGATGGACGCGCAGCCTAAGCCGAAGGGGCGTGGTCGGAAAAAAGCCAATGACAACGTGACCCGCCATCGCAAGTCTGAAAAGGAGGAGGACGAAGAGATGCTGAAGGACGGAGAAATCGCCGCGGACGGTAATGACCAACCGTATGTCTTTGAGGAGTCACCGAGCTGTGAGTTTGCCGCTTAATGAGCGTGTTTATGCTCACTCTACCGCCAGTTATCAACGGTACCATGCGCGCCTATCAGCTTCAAGGTCTCAACTGGATGGTCTCACTACACCACAACGGTCTGAACGGCATCCTCGCTGACGAGATGGTGCGAGGCTCCTTTTACTGTGATTCATTCTCCACTAACTCCGCCGCAGGGCCTCGGCAAAACTCTTCAAACCATCTCCTTCCTCTCCTATCTCAAACACTACCGCGACACAACAGGCCCACATCTCGTCGTAGTTCCCAAGTCCACCCTCCAGAACTGGCAGCGCGAGTTCGAGAAATGGACGCCGGACGTGAACGTCGTGATCCTTCAGGGGACCCCGCAGGAGCGCGCCGAGATCATCGCAAATCGGCTCATCACACAGGACTTTGAAGTCTGCATCACGTCGTACGAGATGTGCCTCATCGAAAAGTCGTCGTTCAAGAAGTTTTCGTTCGAGTACATCGTCATCGACGAGGCGCACCGCATCAAGAACGTCGACTCTATCCTGTCGCAGATCGTCCGCGAGTTCATGTCTCGAGGCCGCATGCTCATTACTGGCACGCCGCTCCAGAACAACTTAAAGGAGCTGTTCGCTCTGCTGAACTTCATCTGTCCCGAAATCTTTGTGGATTATAAGGACCTGGACAGCTTCCTTCATAAGGATGACAGTGGGACAGATGCGGAGGAGGAGAAGAGCAAGAAGGTCGTGGAGGCGTTGCATAAGATCCTGAGGCCCTTCCTGCTGCGGCGCGTCAAGGCAGATGTCGAGAAGAACCTTCTTCCTAGTGCGTCGTGTTTCCTTGTGTTTCAGTGCCATCCATGCTGACCCCCCGAGTCAGAGAAGGAAATCAACATCTATGTCGGCCTGACAGATATGCAGCGCAAGTGGTATCGTTCCGTTCTCGAGAAGGACATCGACGCCGTCAACGGTAGGCTCATATAACCGTCTTTTGTTTGCATTCTCATGAGGTTTCCCTTCAGGCCTGACAGGAAAGAAGGAGGGAAAGACACGACTGATGAACATGGTTATGCAGGTGCGTTTCTCCCCTCCATCCCCGATTACAACCTGGTGCTCAATCTATATTGTGCCCCACAGCTCCGCAAAGTGACGTGCCACCCTTATCTCTTCGACGGCGCGGAGCCCGGCCCACCGTACACAACGGACGTCCACCTAATTGAGAATTCGGGAAAGATGATCATTCTCGACAAGCTCCTCAAGGCTATGAAGGCCAAAGGCTCGCGTGTGCTCATCTTCTCGCAGATGAGTCGTGTACTCGACATCCTCGAGGACTACTGTCTTTTCCGGCAATACAGTGCGTTTTCCTGACCCTCGTTTCCTTTCACTGGTATACTCACATATACGCCAGAGTACTGCCGCATTGATGGAGGCACGGCACACGACGACCGTATTGTTGCCATCGACGAGTACAACAAGCCCGACAGCGAGAAGTTCATCTTCTTGCTCACGACACGTGCCGGAGGCCTCGGTATCAATTTAACCACCGCCGACATCGTCGTGCTGTACGACAGCGATTGGTGTGTCTGATGTCCTCCATCTTTCCCATAGACCATATACTCAGGAAATTGTTAATCCAGGAATCCTCAAGCCGATCTGCAGGCGATGGACCGCGCGCATCGTATCGGGCAGACTAAGCAGGTGTATGTGTTCCGGTTCATCACAGAGGGCAGCGTGGAGGAACGCATGCTGGAGCGTGCGGCACAGAAGCTGCGGCTCGACCAGCTCGTCATCCAGCAGGGGCGGACGCAGCAGGCCAAGGCTGCGGCGAACAAGGAGGAACTGCTTGAAATGATCACGCACGGTGCGGATAAGATCATCAATGCGTCGGAGGAGTGAGTTCTTTTTTGTGTTTGCATAAATTTGGGACTGACGGTGGGATATGGATCAGGAGTCTCTTGGTGAATGAGGATATCGAGGCAATCATCCAGCGCGGCGAGGAACGCACGTCGGAGTTGAACAGCAAGTACGAGGGGCTCAACCTCGAGGATCTCAGCAACTTCAAGAGCGAGGCGAGCGTACAACAGTGGGAAGGCGAGGACTTCAGGCCAGGGGTCTGTCTTTCTTCGCGTCGCTACCCAACCGACCATTGACATCAATACAAACACTACAGAAAAAACAACTCAACTTCAACCTCCTGTCGCTCTCTAAGCGTGAGCGCAAGTCGAACTACTCGGTGGATAACTATTTCAAGGACACGCTGCGCGCTGGGCCCTCAAAACCTGAGAAGCAGATCAAGATACCCCGGGCGCCGAAGCAGATCTCCGTGTATGTTTCCTCTCCTCCCCAACCTTTAGCCTTCCAGATTTTGCAATTCGATGATCATCGGATACTGACAATGCCTTTGTACAACAGCCAAGACTTCCAATTCTTCCCACCCGAACTTTCCGTCCTCCAGGAGCGCGAGTTGGCCGTGCACAAGAGGCTCAATGGCATCACTGCCACACTCCGCGAACCTGCGGGGCCAGAGGACACGCCGGAAAAACTCGAGGCGGAAAGGATTGCTGCACAGGAGTTTATTGATACTGGTGGGTGTCTGCTGGCTCTTTCTCACCAGCTCTCGTACTCCTCCGTCGTCCACCCATGCTGATTACCCCTCTCATCTCCAGCTGAACCCCTAACGGAGGAAGAGCTGGCGGAGAAAGAGGCGTACATCGAGGAGGGCTTCCCCGACTGGTCGCGACGCGACTTCCAACAGTTGGTCAAGGGCCTCGAGGCATACGGATGGTGCGTTCCCCTCAACTCCGCAACTGTTTGCAACCACTCTTAACGCTCGTACAGGGGTGAGCCATACGAGGTGTACGCTGCCGAGATCCAGGAGAAGACGCCAGCGGACGTAGAGAAGTACTACCAGACGTTCGAGCAGGAGTGGAAGACATTGGCGGAAGCGCCGCGGATCGAGGCACGCATCGCAGAGGGTGAAGCCAAGCGGACGAAGCGGGACAACCTGGAGCACCTGCTCGCGCGCAAGATCGCTTCGGTGACGCACCCCATGCAGGAGCTGGAGCTGTCGTACCCGAGGACGAAGGGAAAGGTGTATTCGGAGGAGGAGGACCGGTACCTCCTGTGCCGCCTCTTCCATTATGGGATGCAGGCGGACGATGTGTATGAGAGGATCAAGAAGGATATCACCGAGTTCCCGGTGTTCCGGTTCGATTGGTTCTTCAAGAGCAGGAGCCCGGTGGAGCTGGGGAGGAGGTGTAATACGCTGCTTGGCATGATAGAGAAGGAGGCGGAGTTGAGGAGGGAGGAGGAGGCAGCGGCTAGTAAGAAGGGCAAGGGGAAGGTAGTGTTCCTTCTTTGCTTTGTACCAGGATAACCACTGACTTCCGCCTCTAGAAACGCGGATTCGAGGAGGTGCAGAAGGCAGAGTCGAGGCCAGCGACACCGACAGGCTCTGCATCGGCGTCGGTGTCGGCTAAGCGCGCACCGAAAAAGAAGAAGACATAGACGGACCCTTACTTTCCATCCATTCTGTTTTCCCCATTACTACGTATACATACCAGCTATCGATTGTGCCACTACTGCTTATCATACTATAGAGCGCTTCAGTTCTCCTGTCCGCGTCAGGTGTCTTATCTGGGCCTTAGGGGTTGTACACGATGCCAAGCTCCGGGGCCCGCAGCGCGTGGATATAATTGCTCAGCGGGCAGCGATCGCTGTGGAACGCGTCGAGCTCATACACCCCCGTCGGACTGGCATGACATGCCCAGCGCCGCTTATGGGCTAGTGGCGGGATATCATGATGGAACGTTTGTTGAGGAGAAGAGCCATCAGACAACCAACCATATGTCGGATGTGAACCGATCATCCCAAGACTGTTGAAATATATTGCGAGCGAGCGCCTGGTTCTTGTGCTCTCCCCCTTGTGCATACTTATCTGTACTACCATTTAATAGCCAGCGCCCTGTGTAATGCAGCGGGTCTGGTCAACGTACCTCGACAATTCCCACCAACGCGGCCGGTCTAGCAGTCCTAATATGGTGAGAACTTTTTTTTTCGGTGTTGGGGTCGCAACGTGTTACTAATACTTGTGATCCTTTCATTCTCCCTGCCGTCGTTGTGCTTCCTTTCTCCTCCCTGCTGTAGATGGATTTTTCTCCGTGCGTTTCCTCCTCCTGGCTCAGCATCCAAAAACCAGTACATTGCACTAACCATTCCATTCCTATCAGTAGCCATTCACGGCCGGCCTCGGTAACCTCGCACGCACACTCGTCCTATTCACACGCAGGCTCAACACGCCACATGCTGAGCGATTCATCGGGCAGCGGGCCCCTCGACCCCCCACACGCGCCGTTCGCAGGTCTCTCCCACTCGTCGTCTTTCACCAGCTCAGACAACGGCGGCAACGTGTCGCTCACGGTCAACTACCTCCCGTCAAAGTTCTCGTCGTCGTTGCTCCAACCAGGTGGGAGCCTTACGAGGAAGAGGAGGAAGGGCGGCATTGACCCCGATGTCCCAAAGCGGGGAGGCGGCGTCGAGGCGTTCCGGAGTGGTGAGGCGCGGATGCCCGGCGACGGTGACGACGACTACGACGGCGTCCAGGGCGGGTGGTTCGGTGGCCAGGCCACTGGTGCGAAGAAACGTTTGCGGTGGAATAAGTTTAAATGGATTTTGTTTTTCGCCAACGTCCTTGTATGTTTCTTGCCCTTTTTTCGTTGACCTTTACTGACTTGATTCAGCTTACCCTGTACTCGCTCATTGCGCTGATTTTCTGCCTCTTGACGTGGTTCAACATCTGGGAAAAGGCCGACATCGTCCGCGTGGGCAACCGCTCCGAGCTCATCGTGTCCACGCTCGCTGCCTCCTTTGGCCTTTTCACCTCCGTCGTCGGCTGGGCCGGCATCCTCACGAACAATCGCTCCTTCCTCGCCATCTACACCTTTTTCCTCTGGATCACCTTCGCCCTTCTTGTCATCCCTGGATACATGTCCTACCGGCGCCAGGCCTTCAACCTCGAGGGCAAGATCAACGCCCAATGGTCCCGCGACCTCGGTGCAAGCGGCCGTGCACGCATCCAGACGCAGCTCGAGTGTTGCGGGTACTTCAGCCCATTTGTCGAGGCCACCGTCACCCAGACGTGCTACGCGCGCAGCGTCCTCCCCGGGTGCAAGAAGCCGTATCTCGACTACGAGGCGGTCGTCCTCGGACGCTGGTACATCGTCGCCTTCTCCATCGTCCCAGTACACATCCTCGTCATGGTCGCAGGCCTGCTGTGCTCGAACCACGTCACATACCGCTTCGGCAAGGGCATGATGCCCAAGGCCTACCGCCTCAGCCTTACCTCCATGGCCGTCATCATGGACAACTACGCCAAGTACGTGTCCCCGCGTTGTGTTTCTCCCACATGTACCTGAACCCCTCTCTAGTCAGCTAGCAGAGCAGTACGGCCCAGAGGTCGCCTCTGATATCCTCGCCAAGTCGCGCTCGAACCTCCACCTCGACCGCATGCAGAACATGCCGTACACATCGGGCACACAGGCGTCCTACCACGCGCACGCAAAGTACGACTCGGTCGGCGGGCGGGCGCCAGAGGGCGCCAGTTGACTTCCTGGCGGGGGGATGAAGCGGCGGCAGAGCGTTACTGACGCGGGAGGACGCGCCGGGCGGGACACCAATGAGTGATGGCGTGAGAATCACCTGAACCCCCCGTATACTACTGACAATTCCGCCACCCCTACCACACTCGCTCCCGCCGAACTGCCGACGCCACATCATCATTATACCTACCTGGAACATGCATCACTACCCTACTGACCTGTGACGGCTGCACCACATTCCCGTATAATATCACCTCGCCCGTACTATCACCCATAGACGATCGCATCACCCGCTCCACTGCCCGCACGCACCCCGCTCGTTTCGTCTACCTATTTTGCTAACTTATGTACCTTCGTTCGCTCCTAGTGCTAGTTAAAGGAGAAAAAGCGCGCCCACACCGGGCACGGAGCTGTAAATATCTACCCGGCTTAGTATCGTGTCGCCAGTCGAGAATACACCGTCACATCATCGCGGAGCAGAGACGAGGGGGGATAAGGGATGGGATGAATCCTTCGCTAGGTCCATTTCGAAGGACGGGCGGCCCAGTGAAAGGAGATAAGCAGCGCCACATTGACTCAAGAGTCGTCACGAGTGCACAGAGATCCGCTCATCCGGAGCTCTATAAATTTGGATAAGGTGGAGCAGTGACGAGGATTAGACATGATAGAAGATGTGATAAAGTCGCCGTCGCGCAGAGCATTTGAACAAGGTTGGGATGAGCCGGAGAGATGTGTGGGAGGTTCAAGGGTATACCGGATCCGAACTCCGACACCCCGACCCGGTCGGTCGGTCCCTCCCATCGGGTTGAAAAAAAAAATGGAGGTCTTGAAAACACTGCCCTATTTGAGCTTCTTAGGGCCGGGACAGTATATACAGAGCTGAACAAGTCAATAGATGTGTTACTTTAGGTGCCAGAGGCAATTGAAGCTACATCTAGTGGAATCTCAGATCATACCGTCGGCCTTCGGAATTCAGTGTTAGGGTGGGAGGAACGCCGACCGAAGGGAGGCGTGACGATAGAAGAAGAGTATGTGCTAAACAGACAACAGGGTAGTGGGGTTCTACTAGCCTTACCTGTTTCGCTTTTATAGCTTTTCAGGTCTGCATTGCATAATCAAGTTCCACCTCGAAGTCCAATCCGATGTGGGTCAGACGGGGGTAGTATCCACTCGAAATCCATTTCACATGTCGAAGACTTGTGAGTGGCTTCAATGATTCAGCGGCCGCTGGACAAAGTCAGTTTCAAAAGTGGTCGCGATCACGTGATTCCACGCGTGACATCATATAACAATAATGTCACGTGACTTCGGAGCGACCTACCATGGCCAGTCGAATATGTGTCCATATGCGGACTGTCTGTGGTGCGATGCTGTTAGGGTTTAGGCCCAGCTTCGGTGTGATTCATGTATTCATGCCAGTATCCTAGAACGGTATCACCCAATTCTTTAGCAGAAAAGTAATTCCATGCTGTATTGAAATAAGACTTAAGAACAAGAACTCCTTCCAGTGCCGGCCAAGTTTTGTTGAGCCTTTTTGCCCATTGTTCTTTGATGTTTGTTTTAAGCCAATGTAATATGAGGTCTAATGGGTAACCATGAGTAACGTACAGCCCGAGCAGAGACTGTAGCACTTCCAAGTAGTTTCGATGAGTACTACTTATTGTGGCCAACCAGGACATTTCACCAATGAATATGCCTCTTTTTACATCCAGCAGATGGTGCAATATCCAGAGAATTCTTTCTTGGTGGGAACCTATCTTCCGATATGGTCTGTGCTGGAGCTTACCATGTTTGTCACGATACAGCACCATGTCCAAGAACGGTTGTCTTTGGTCTGATACGTTCTACTCAATCTCACAGTTATAGAATTGAACCATGCTAAGGTAATGCAGAGCCTCGGTTTCAGAGGATACATATACTATAGCTAGGCAATCGTCTATATAACAGCCGTAGAAAGGAATGGTGGTGTTACCTAAGATATTACATTGTCTTTTGTAGTACCAAGTATAGTAAACCATTGAGCAGCGCCACGACGATCAACGTCGTGGCGTAATCGTATTCGCAATACCGGAGATAGGAAGTGAACCAAAAATAGAATGATCGGACTGACTGAGTCCCTCTCCAACACAAGCACTTTTGATTAGATTAGCATTTCGCTTGGTTTGGAACATGTATTTCATTCCAACACTTAGGTCGTATTTGATTTCTTTGGGCAAGTCTACTTCAGGCGATCGATGAACGTAATTCTTAAATTGGGCTGCAGCTATAACATATATAGGTGTACGTAAGAATATCCATTTGAGAGCATCTGGATAGGGCATGGTTAATAACATGTCTGGGTAAGTAGATGGGCGATCGTACCAAAACGGTGCGATCACTTGGCCTTGGCCTTCCCTTTCCCACTGCCCTTCGACAATTGAAACATTAGGTCTGTCATTCCCCACATCTGCATTTTCGTAGTCATCCTGATGGAATTGCAGCACCCGTAGGACGTCATGTCGCACTCAACGCTGATGCCTCGAACGGGTCCAATTGGTTGTGCGTCTACCAACGTCGCGCTATTATCCCATGCTTCATTCCTCTGTTCAACATGCAAGAATATGCAGAATCTCCTTCCACTTCTGCAGCATCTCGGGAGGCGGGATGAGGTCCTTGTTGGGACGCGTAGCTGCCGCTATGGCAAGAAGAATGATTTCTTCGCGACGAGCCCGCCCAACTGCACATTTGACGTTAGACCAGACGGTAGCGCATAGCTTCTCCATATGATCTGCAACAGCAAGCTCCCCACTGCGCGTGTTGATGGAAAGACCGCATCTGTTCAGAGCGCCTCGCCACATTTTTTCGATGGCTCGTCGTCCAATACAAAGCCGTAGAAACAATTGCCCAACCTAGCTTTGGCCTGTAGAATCGTTAGGCGTCTCCCTGACCATCACGTCTTAAAATGGAGCATACATGAAGGTAAATCTTCACGTACCAGGCATAAACCAATTAACGCAAGGTTGGGCAAGTTTGCTTGTGCTGGGTAATGCTAAGCTAGCTTAGGGTTGACGCAGACGTTCAAACGACTTGGACAAAGGATGTCGGGCAGTTCGCGAAGGTGCGTACTATAATGTTGTTCACCGTACCAATCCACGGAACACCGTGATGGGACTTGCTCGAGTTGGTGTAAGTGAGAATGGCTATACGTTCTGGGCTCAATCTACATGACCTATACAACAGAATCGAGCTCAGGCAGCAGTGGTTGCAGCGGTGGGCATGGTAAAGCTTCAGCGACCCAGAAACAAGAACTTGAAGGTTGTGTGCATGATCACTGACATCTGCGAGGTGGAATTTGTGATACGAGGATTGGTTAATCCATCGATCGCTGAAGAAATAACAACCATGCCACACCTCGTGTATTCAACTCATGAACCATCTGGCGTCCTGTTCGAACCCCTGCGACACAAGAATCTCCTTCAAC
>JABCKV010000384.1:0-13317 GCA_018282005.1 Asterophora parasitica | reverse complement strand
TTTCTGATTTGGACTACTATATGCCTCCCCTTCCACTAACCACCATCCTTTCAGCCATATCTACTCCCATTCAGATTGAATTCAAGGGATGGTCACACATATCTACCTCCCCTGAACTGCCCCCAAGGTTCTAGTTCTAGGACCTCCAAACTTTTTTTTTTTATATTTCAAGCACTACATACCTCCTCTTTCTATCACTAACATCCCTTCATTTATATCCACTCCCTTTCTTCTCAATTCAAGGGATGATCCTGGTGAGTAGGTAGGTATTCATGCCACATCATGGTCCCCCAGTGTTTGACAGGTTCCTGCCATAGAACCTCCAAACTTTTTTTTGGATTTGACCTAATATACACCTATCCTTCCATTCCAGAGCATATTGGTATTTATAACTACCACGATTCTTTCTGAATTCAAAAATGATAGGGGATGAGCATAAGTGAAGAGTAAATGTCCAATATCTGCATGAGTTCTGACACGTAATTAGACCTCCAGTATACTCCCCTGTATGCCCCCATATATTCCGATGCTCAGAAGTGCCTCGGAACAGGTGTGAGCAATGCTATGAGCCCCCGTTCCGGGCCTTCTTGAGGCGTGGGAAGGTTTCCGGAAATGTCCGCACTATGATTTGGGCAGGGCACAGAAGCACAACGCGCTGTCGAAAAATTACCAAACCTGGGGATGGGGTAGTGTATACATAGCAGAGCACCTCATAAAAGTTTGAGGCGATTTAGTGAGGTATTGTGCTTTCACTGAAGGGTGCGCTCTTTCAGAATTACAATTACATAATAGTGAGCCATATACTTACCACAGTCAGAAAGCGGCTGGACTTCCGCGTAGATCGAGCTAACATACAGCCCAATCCGAGGAGAATTGAACGTGCTATGAGAGATTCAAGAAAACATTGCACATCTGAATTTAGAACAGATTCCATCACTTCCCCGATCACATCTGAGATTGGTGACGAGGCAGGATTACAAAGGAAGCACACACCAACTGAATCTAGATTTCAGCCTACAGTGCACTTTGCACAGTACCAGTGTTTGTATTTTGTAAAGTATAGATGCTGTAGATACAGTGTTTTCTGCAAAGCATGTTTACTGTAATTACAGTGTACTTTGCAAAATGCTTACAGGATCAGGTGCCTACATCGCCTACATGAGCTACATCAATAATCTACAGTGTACTACGCCCAATCTCCATACTATAGTAACAGAACTACCTACCCCACTCCAAGTCCATACCTCGGAACTCCTCGCTCTCGCCCACAATCCACATCCCAAACACCAACATATTCCTCTTCTTACTTACCGTTGTCATATCTATTTTCGAACCCTTCCCCAAACTCATAGTAGACAAAAATATATTTCTTTCACCTATTCTATCATGATGTAAACAAATTTAAGCATAGAATTGTGCTTTACGACGTGAGGAACAACTGAGGAAGCTTGAGCAAGTGTGAGGAAGTCGAAATCAGTTGAATTTTATCTACGTCCCGCGTCACGCTTGGGTGATCCTCCCAAAAGTTCGCCCAGTCCCTACGGTGTGTGCCCTTGTTGTGTTGTAGGGGTAAACAAGGGCAAGCTCCCCGTACGTGGCTCGCGAGCACAAGCCCCTTGGTACCAAAAGTTGCACCTGCGCATATTGGAAATTTAGTCCCGACTGCGATGCTTGCTGACCTCAGTGTAATCTCAGCTCGAGCGCTTTTCCTCGTATCTCTTATTCCAGCGCGTCTCTTCTCTGCGCAGTCACTCAGCCATGCCATTCTTCGCCATCTCAAAGCTGTCCGCTCTCGTCCTCTTCCTACTAAGTATTGTGAGCCTTTTCGTGGAAGGTGCCCCGATTTCAAGGAAAGATACTGCCACGGACTCCGAGTCTCCGGTCCCAAGGTCCTCATTAGAGGCCAGAGACTCCCTCCAAACATGCCTAGCGAGAGTACGTTTCGATCCGGATTGGGCACCTGTAAGCTCCTCCTACCTCACAGTACCAACGCTGGATCGAAGAATGCGGCGCATACAAAGGGAATCCCAGGAATTTCGAGGCCGTTGGTGAGGATGCCATGGCGCATTTTGAAGATTTTCCTGCAATCCATGCCAAGGACATGGTCGCTGGGTACGTCAAATCTTTGTCTACTGTCGAGTAATTATTGACCTTTCAACCCCCGATTTCAATGGATTAACAGCCCTACGCAGGCCGCGGCAGGTTCGTGAGGTCATTTCACTCATTTTCTGGCATCTCATTTAAATTTTCATCGCAGATGTCAAACGAGGCATCAGCAGTAATTTCTGGCATCATGAAGCAGAGCATTGCCGACAGGCGTCTCGTGCGCAAGGGGGTGATTAAACTGAAGTGTTCAGCTGTGAAGGCCGGAAACTTTGGTTAATTAACCTACTTCGTGCTGTCGCGGTTCAATAAATAAAATTTCCTCGGACAAGTGATCACTACTCCTCAAGTAATTTCATGATGTCGCTTTGTCGTGGCGTAAAACTGATGCCTTTGAGTTGTGTGGCGCTTGCGATCCAAGACTACATCGGGCCACACGAAAGATCATACGTACAACAAGTTTGCTCGAAGCGGTGCAGAAACCTCCCCATGCCCGAAATCCTTCGACTCACCTGGGGAAAGGCACCGACTCCTTGACGCCGAGACGACTCCGGCTCGTCGCACGAACACGGTCCGCAGGTTCAAGAAAGTTCTATCAGTAATCGTATCAATTAATTTACAGTGCTTTACTACCCAGTCCGAGTCCGAGTCCGAGCCTACGCCGCATTGAAAGTAAAGTCCAAATGGTAATATCCAAATCAAAGTCCGATCGGAAGGACAAACCAAAACTCAAGCCTCTTCCGTTCTGAGTCGCGGTGCTTATTATGCTGATAAAGCTGTGTGGTATCACGTACTTTCAGAAAAACTGCCGCTGCATCCTCAGTGATGAAAGCAGAAACATGCTTACCCACGTGAAATTTGACGCTGACAACGTCCAGTCCATGCCACGTCCGCATTTTGTTCCGGATATCCACCTTCGCAGTGGTGGGAGCACAGATAAGCAAGCCCGAGAGAATCAATGGAGAATCAATGATGTTTCCTGAGTGTCCGCAAGATCGCAAGAAGCTTGAGGGGTTCCTGGCAGTGCCTGGTATCGATGTCGTATTCCATCAAGCTGTACATAGGAAGTCATCATTGAGATCCATCATTATTTAATTGCCGAACTGGCCACGCACCTGTTGACTATGTAGCGGCCAGCCTGGCCAGCCACTACGCCTCCTCGAAACGTCCACATTTCAAGCGGTTCAAGGTCCGGAGAAACTCGCTCCTCAGTGCATCAAGGAGCGGGGGCGTGGCCGTGATCCTAATTCCTTTGACCGCAAAACTGTCGAGCAACGCGCCCACATTTCTCCCGCCCGATGAGGTCGGCGCTCAACGTCGTCGCATTCGGCAAAGGAATAGGACTCGCATGATTGGCGTCATACTCCCACGTACAAGTAACGGGCACCGGTTGAAGTTCTGCCATTTTCCCGGGGAGCACGGAAGCATAGTCATAGAGGTCATCGAATTCATTGGCACCGGCAAGTGCGGTACTAGATTTTGGGTACGGGTATGGGTATAGATGTGGGTGTGGACTTGGTTGAAGATCACTACCAGGCGTCCGGAATGGATCACTCCCAGTCGACGCTCCAGCGTTTGGTGTCCCCGAAGTCGACGCTGTGGTAGGTGGAGTAGGTAAGGATGGAGGGGTAGGTATCGCTGGCAGAGGTCGCACGCGGCGAGGCTGCGGCGAGGCGTCCATGGAGGGAGTGACTGTGGGGGTACCGAGTGTACTGGGGCTGGTGAGGCCACGTCCCTCGATTGAAAGGTCTGTTGGGCGCGTAGACCGGTGTGGCGGGGAGTGTAGTGCGTCTGGTCTGTTCCCGTTTGGTATAGGTATCGGCGGCTGGGGCTAGCGATGGTTTGGTTAGTCTAGAAATATGATGTGATGCAACAAGGAATCACCTGTTCATGGAGGGTGTGCGACCGGTTACGCTGTCGCTGTTCTCTGGAGCTCGAAGCATTGGAGGAGGTGTCATGTACATTCGCATGCGTCGGTGGTCGTGGTGGTGGGCGCTGGACGATAAACGCAAGGGAAGCCCTGCTGTCGCCGCGTTGGTGGCATATCGCAGATAGTGATTGATCACTGAGAGGCTTGCCGATGGCAAGGGCCCCGATCTCGGTTTCGAACACTAGAGAGCGTGCTTGCTCTTCGGGGTCACAGATACTGAGCTATTTGAGAAGAATTAGCCCGGCGCTCGATACGACGCCAATGGGAGATTACCTTGTTCAATATACGAGTCCGAATGACCGCTCCTTGGTCAAGAACATCTGTTAGATCGACGGGGGTATAGCGCTCAGCATCGACGGTTGCGACGATGAGAATCCTGCGAGCTGGAGGAGATGTGGGGGCCCTTTGGGATTCTGTGTCCCTGGTATAGATAGTGGCGGCAGAGGGCATTACTGCTGTTACCTGGTTACAGCTGGAGTTGGTTGCAACTGGGTTACAAGGCTTGGCGTCGTCGGCGTCGTCGCGGGCGCATGCAAGATCCACTTTCCCACGCAAATATTTCAATTCCCGCCGTCTGACGTTGGAAATATTTGCATTCCTCCATCGTTCCCATCGTCGTCCACTATGTCCCAGTACAAATCCGCCCTCCGTTCCCAACAGAACACTGAATCCACAGACTCATCCCACAAATATCGTCAGCAAGCCCGCCAGCTCCAAGAACTCTTTCCCACCTGGTCAAACGATGGTCAGTGGCTCCAAATTACTTTAGGGCGCGTCTCATCTTTTTCCCCGTAAAAAGACCTACAGTCCTTACTTGTCGAGGTTCACGGTGATGTAGAGCTGGCAGCCACACGAATCAGCGACGGTATGCGTCTTTTACCCCTCTAGCGCCGATATTCCTTTTCATCTTGTGCCCAAAACAGGTGTTGCCGAGCAGTGGGGCTCGGTTTCTCGCAAAAAGGACAAGAAGGCGCCCTCTTCTGCTACGGCTACAAAGGAATCCTTTTCTCCCCGGGGAGAATCCCGCGGTGCTCGAGGCGGAAGGGGTGGGAGGGGTGGACCTGGCCGTGGCGGTGCTGCAGTTCGTGGTCGTGGCGGTCCTCCCAGAGGCAGTCCTGTGAACGGTCGGAGCCCCATTGTCGCAAGTCCCAGCCAAGGCCAGGTCGACGTGGCACCTGCTGAGTCGACGGAGACGAAGGATGCTGCCGATGTCGTTGACGTGCCTCCTGCCGCGGTTGCTCCCGGAGCTACCATCCAGCAGAACGGAGTCGCGCCCCCTGCTGGTCGGACTGATTCATCCTCTTCCCACCTAATTACTCCTGCTCTATCCGCTTCTTCCTCTTGGGGTGGCGTCAGCACAACCTCCACGTGGGGTGGCGACACTGAACCAAATGGATCGACTGCTTCAGTGAATGTCGCTCCCAAGCCTGTGTCAAAGCCTGCCACTTCAAAGCTCTCATGGGCCCAAATTGCTCGGTATGTGCTCCTTTTGATTTTCACCCATTCACATCTGACTCGTATAATAGTCCACAAGAGAAACCTGCTCCACTTCCTGCCCCCGCTGCTCCGTCACACCCCACACCACCCCAACCCGCCCCTCAGCCAACCGCACCTGAACCAGAGCAGGAGTCTCAAACGTGGGAGGAGCCTACAACCGCTCAAGGCCCCACATGGGAGGATGAGCCTCAAGCAAAGGAAGCAGAAGAGGCCAAGGAAGAGCAAGCCGAATCTCAAGCTCCCCAAGAACACGAGGCCGAAGTCGAACCGACGAAGGAGCCTGTTTCCGCCGAGCCCGAGACGAAGCAAACGTTGCCTGCGTCGAAGTCGGAACCCGCACCCCTCGCACCGCTCGTTACTCCCGTGCTCTCCCAGACCGCTGCCGCTACCCCGTCGCCGAAACTGGCCGGTCGTCCCGCCGCTAGTGCGCACCGCACCAGCGCGCGATACAAGAATACAGACCAGCCCGTCGTCATGCCGAGCTCCTCCTTTGGCTCAATCGAAAAAGTTGGAATGCAATTTGGCAGCCTGAGCCTCGGAGGTGACAGTCTACTTGACTCCACCCCGTAAGTCTATTAGCCCACCCTATTTCGATGATGGTACTGATGTGCTTGAACAGTGAGCCTGAAGCGCCGACCGCCGCACCCGAACCCCCATCGCCCCCCACCACCCAAGCGCCACCCCCCGCTCAAGACCTTGCACCCCCTCCTCCGCCCGCGACCGCACCCGCATCTACTTCTCTTGGGTCCACCATCTTCTCCCAGCAACAGGCCCAGCCCCAGGTCCAACAGGCTGCTCCCGTTCAGCCCTCCGCCACCCTCCACACAATTCCTACATCGGTCTCGCAGCCCACCCAGCAGACCCCTGCTCATACTGCCGCTGCAGCCTCCCCCATTCAGCAGTTCGCACAACAGCAACATCAACAGGCCCAGCATCAAGCTCAGCACCACTCACTGGCGTCGCATCAACAGCAGCTCCACCAACAGCAGCAACACGCTCAGCACCCACAACCCACCGCTCAGGCCCACAACCAGTACGCCCAGCACGGTCTGCCCACTCACATCGACCCGCAACAAGCGCAGTCCCAGCAGCCTCACAGCGCCACTCACCACTCGAGCTGTTTCGGACGTGGCGAGGCTGCCGCAGCTGCGCCCTACTTCCACACCCCCACCCCTCCCGTTGGCCAGGCACAAGACAGCCCATATGGCTCGTTCGGACAGCAACTCGGCAGTCAGGGCCAGCACCAGCAAGCGTCTCATCTTGGCGGCTTTGGAGCACAGGAGTACGGCTACGGTGATAACCAACGCGTGAGATTCTCAACCATATAAACCTGCCAGGAATATTGATAACAGTGTTAGAACTTCTACGATACCTCCTACCATCAACAGGGTGGATTCGGTAACCGCAACGTCCTTGGCCACGAAGACGTCAAGGGTCTTCCTGGGACCCAACAGCAGCCCCCATCGGCCGGTGGTATTCCCCCTTCGACCTCACAGAACGGCCAGCCCCATGGCTCCCTCCAGGCTGGCGGCCAGCCTCAGCCCGCTGGTGCCCAGGCGCCCCAGCAAGGTTACGCGGTCCCTTACCCCTACTATACTTACCCCCCGCAAAACCAAGGCTTCTACCAATATGGCCCCAACTACGGTGCTGTCCCCCAACCGTTCAAGTACCCCCTCTACCAGCCTGGCCCCGGATCCGCCCCCAGCCCCGTTGCCAAGCCGCCCGGAAGTGGTGTCGGCGTGCAGCCCCAGGGCAACCCATACAGCCAGGGACTGTACCCCCAGGGCGGGTACGATGACTACCAACAACACGCGCACCACTCCCAGCACTCCCAGCAACACTCGCACGGCCTCAGCCTTGGGCAGGGCGGCGTTGGCGCTGGCGAGTACGGCAAGCAGCTCTATGGAGGTGCCGGGCAGGGCGGTATCCAGGGCTTCATTGGACTTGGACAGGGTGCCAGTGGAGCGGGTGGCCCCGCGTCAAACGCTGGTGCTCCCCGCGGTGCTGGTTCCCCGGAGACCCCGTACAAGCCATATGCGCCGAAGGACGTTGGCGGTGTGGCGGCTGGACGCAATGCTGGGCAGCAGCAGGGCCAGGTCCAGGGGCAGCCTCAAGGTCAAGGTCAGGGAGGAGGGCCCCAGGGCCAGGGCTTCTACGGAGGTGCTAGGTTCGGGGCTGGCGCTGGAGGTGCGGGTGTCGGAGGAGGGCCCCAGCAGAATGCGCACCACCCCCAGGGAGGTCCGCAAGGTCACCTGGGATACCCCCAGGGTGGCAACGACGGAAATTTTTACGGAGGGTACCGCGGCCAGCAGCAGTACTGGCAATAGGCGGTTGGTGCGTTGTGGGTGAACATGCTCTCCATGTGTGATATAGCTCTGCTCTGTTTCTTGTCACCCTCATATCTCTTTTACTATGTTACGCTACTTGCTCGCTCTTGTCGTGTCCAGTTTCATATTTCTCTCTCGATATCATCTCTCATTTCTTACTCGTACCATACATCTCACCTCAGTCTACCAGTCCGTCGACGCGAGTGTACGTTACTCCCGCCTGGGGCTACAAAATCCAATGCGCACATGATCTTTGACGAATCCCAAATTATGCATGACGTCCTGAGCTGCGAGCCGTTCGGGACAGGCTCGGATCCAGCTAGTCAGGCCTGTATTCGACGTCCATGCCGTCTAACGTTGCTGCATATCGATCGTTTCGTCTATCAATTCGTTGGTTGCCCGAGGAGGCCAGCGAGCCAACGAGCACGATCGTGCTGACCGCCGCAAAATCGGGCGTCTTCCTTGACACCCGATTCTACAAAGGATCAAGCGAAATCGAATGGGCGTTTGCTGGATATCGATCAACTGATCCTGGTTTCGCACTTCACACCTCCTCGGTACCGTTTACTGACGCGCCTAATCTTCAGACGTGCCGAATGTAGTGAAATTTAGACATATTATTGATTCGAGGACAACGGTGAGCCTCCTCTCTTCCAACCAGTACATTCGCTACACTCAGACATGTAGACTTACTCCTGAACAAACGAAAACAGGAAGAGGCAGAGGACAGTGGAACAAACACGACTTTACCAGATGGCACCACCCTCGAAGTAGGCGAGATGGTCAACTTTGAGACGGGAAAGATGACGCAGTTCGAGGAGATCTGGACTGATGAGGAGGAAACTGACGGGCAGACGGTGCTCTTTGTGAAGAATGCTTCGGGAACAACATGGCAAGCGCGTGCTGGAAACTGGCAGCTTGCGTTGGGCCGCGCGGAGGGTGGGGTGTTCTGGGCTTGGCAGGCAGAGAAGACACCAGGTGGGGAGTGGCAGACCAGGTATTCCTCCAAAAGTGGTAAAGAGGGACGCGGAGCCGTGTTTTTGCCTGAGGATGGAGCCCTTGAGGGATGGGAAGAGGAGTCGAGCGTTGAGTGGGAGGGCGATGTGTGGGTGGTGCTTGAGCGTGGTCGAAAGTAAGACGCGGGCGGAGAAATTGCATTCGCAGCAGGTATCGCTACATTGGTATATGATATCCCCGTGGTACAAGGTACAAACACAGAGAATAGCGAGGGATCATGGGATGCCCTGCCAGTGATAAAGGACGGTTCCCTGTACTGTCGTCAAGATGTGGGCCATCGTGAAGCGGAGTGTAAGGTCTTACAGTGCTGTTATCCTTGCGGACAACCTTTCGATTGACGAGGGCGATTAAACATTTATTCACCCGAGCTTGAGTAAGATCAGGTGGGGTGATGAGATCGGTGACTGCGCAGTTTCATAAGTTTTCTGATTGTGGCCGATCAAGTTGTAGGCACTTACGTTTCACTGCGCCAGACGAAGAACTCATGAGTCCCTCGATGACCATCTCCATACACCGGCGAAGGTTCTGGGACGCTTCATAAGTTGACCACCGTTTAAAGAATGACGACAACACAAACTGGATCGCTTCCTCGAAATTCCAAGGGCAAGCAGGAAATGATCTTCTCAATCTCGAGCTGCGCAGGGTTAGCTACAGGTATGACGAAGCTGTCCAAAGACTTACGCTGCGTTGCTTTTTCTCCTTCGCAGTCAACTTCGGCTTTCCCAGTTTCTTCTTTGGCGCTGTCCCAAATTTACTTGTCTGACCAGACGTGTTCGTCGTTGTGTTTCCAGCGAATGTGATTTCGGCATCAGTGACTTCGGTCATCGCCGTTCGGTCTGCGGCGGCAGCTTCAGCCTCGCGTCTCTTGGCTTTCAGGGCTTCCATCGCATTCAACGCGTCTTGTTCTTCAATAGTAGGTCAAATAAGGCAGGTATCAATATAAGATGAGAAGGAAGTGCACCTGCCCTCCGCTTCGCCATGACAAAGGAGGCATTAGTTGGGGCCTACAGAGAACGTGGTATCACGGCGTGTTGTTGTAAGCATGGGGAGTACCTGAGTCCAATCAGTAGTGAGAGCGTTCATATTCATGATATAGAGCCAGCTAGCGAATGATTCATTGAAAGTTGCCAGAGAATCACTAAGGTTCTTCATCCCTTCAACGTTGGCTTGAAGAGCCTCGGTTTCGTCGACAAACTCCGACAACGCTGGCTCGAGAAAGCCCAATCCATGAGGTGCATCTGGAAATGCTCCAGAGCGCGAAAGAGCGAAGAAGGAGCCCTGGGAGACGCGCTTGAGAGGCGTCCGGTGTGGCGTCTGTGTGGTGGGCATGCTTAAAAGAGGACGGCCACGTGAGAGACGCGACCCACGTGTTTCCTATGTTTGCTCGCCGCAAACAAACAAGATATATAACGGACCGAAATTTTTTTGCTCAGGCTGGCATTCTGCCCAAGAATGCCGGAGCAACACACTCAATACCTCGATCCCTCCACTGCTCTTGAGCATCTCAAGACCTATCCTCGCCAGGATGGGCTCTCCGTCGCCGATCTCATGGACTCTACTATCCACGGAGGGCTGACCTACAACGATTTCCTTCTCCTCCCTGGGAAAATCGACTTCCCCGCCTCTGATGTCCTCACTGAGAGTCGCATCACCCGCAATGTCGTCCTCAAGACCCCCTTCATGAGTAGTCCCATGGACACTGTCACCGAGGGGCAGATGGCCATTGCTATGGCGGTGAGGAGCCCACTCCCATCTCGCTAATCCCACATTGCCCACAACCACATCACCCAGCTCCTTGGAGGCATCGGTGTCATTCACCACAACCAGTCGGCCGAATCCCAGGCGGCTATGGTTCGCGCCGTGAAAAGGCACGAAAACGGATTCATCACGGATCCAGTCGTCCTCTCGCCGTCCAACCTTGTTGAAGAGGTTCTCGACATTAAGGCGAGGCTCGGCTTCTGCGGTATCCCCATCACAGGTTTGTCCTTCCTTCGGTATCCCCTTTGCATTAGCCCCTTCTAGGATGAGACCTAATTTCATAACCTTCGTTCTGCTGAGTAAACGCGTTGTCTTACGTGTGGTCTGCGGATATCTTTTATGTTACCTCTGAATCTTCTTGTCATATTTATTTCGCCCTTGCGCGATCCGTTGACTAAAGCATTTTGTCATCAGATACCGGCTCCCTTGGCGGAAAACTTGTCGGAATCGTCACTGCACGCGACATCCAGTTCCGCGATGCCCATGCGCCCCTCCGTGATGTGATGACAACCGACCTGGTCACCGCTCAACAGGGTATCACACTCCTGGAAGCCAATGATATCCTTCGCGACTCCAAAAAGGGCAAGCTGCCCATTGTGGATGCTGAGGGCCACCTGATTTCCCTCCTTGCCCGCTCCGATCTCCTCAAAAACAAGTCTTACCCTCTTGCATCCAAAAAGGCCGACAGCAAGCAGCTCTATGCTGCCGCCGCTGTCGGCACGCGACCCGCCGACCGCGAACGCCTCGCCGTCTTAGCCGATGCAGGACTTGATATCGTCGTCCTCGACTCTTCCCAAGGCAACTCTGTCTTCCAGATCGAGATGATCCAATGGATCAAGTCTACCTACCCCACCCTGGAAGTCATCGCCGGGAATGTTGTCTGCCGCGAACAGGCAGCATCCCTCATTCAAGCTGGTGCCGACGCGCTCCGTGTCGGTATGGGCTCTGGGTCGATTTGTATCACCCAGGAGGTTATGGCTGTCGGACGCCCTCAGGCCACCGCCGTCTACGCTGTTTCCGAGTTTGCGAGCAAGTTTGGCGTACCCGTCATCGCCGATGGAGGCATCGGCAACGTCGGTCACATAGTTAAGGCCCTTGCTCTTGGTGCGGGGGCCGTGATGATGGGTGGGCTCCTCGCCGGCACCGAGGAGGCTCCTGGTGAATACTTCTATCATGAGGGCAAGCGCGTCAAGGCCTACCGTGGCATGGGCAGCTTGGAGGCGATGGAGCAGGGCACATCGAAGAAGTCGGCTGTCAACAGCAAGTACCCGTCGCCGGCGTCTAAGAACAAAGTCGTCGAGAACGCTGCGACTTCCAGGTACTTCTCCGAGAGCAGTGCTGTCAAGGTTGCCCAGGGTGTGTCCGGCGATGTCCAAGATAAGGGTAGCGTCAAGGCGTTCCTGCCGTACTTGTATGTCGGTGTCCAACACTCGCTGCAGGACGTTGGTGTGACAAGCGTTGGCGCTCTACAGAAGGAGGTGAAGGCTGGCAATGTCCGGTTCGAGTTGAGGACTGCGAGTGCGCAGGTCGAGGGTGGTGTACATGGGTTGAACTCGTAAGCTTCCCTTGTTCATCGTGCTGCACTGTTGCTGATGCGGTTGACGCAGGTACACCAAACGACTTTTCGCCTGAGTGCTGAGCAACGCGTTGTCTCCGGTTGTTGGGCCTACATAATCAAGATGTAGAATTTCTGTAGTCATCTAGAGCTGTTTGTATTCATTACGGATTTCGTGCAATGTCTGCCTGTATCTGTTACTTAGAAAGCTTTTTTAATGTGTAGAATGCATGTGTTTACGTTTTGCCGGATGCCAGCGGTATGCTCAGGCTGAGGCGTGATCATTCAATTTTAGAAACCAGCGCCACAATGCTTTGGTTGGAGGACTTCCAAAGTTGGCCAAAGTTGGCCAATATCTTTACGCATGCGCCGCACCGTTACAGCCGCATCGCAGGTGGTATTTGTGAAATGTAGAGATGTCACGGTGGATAACGTCGACGGCCGATCGGTGCAAAGCTTCTGTCGGAGTCTGGAGCTTGCTTGAGGCTTCTCCGAGTCCCGACCGTTTACACTGTGGTTCACTGTGCTTGAAGTCTTACTACACACAGCACATCTTCATGACCGGTGCGTGTATCTTTCACTGTCTACCTTCCTCCGATTCGTTGATATACCACTGTTCTAGAAGCTCTACATGGCGCCGGCATCTGCGAGATTCCGATGGCTTTCAGCAGCCTCACCGTCCGCGAAGCGGCCTATGCTCGGTTGCGCGATGAAATAGCAGCTGCCAAAGAAGTAATCATTTCCTGTCACCGACGGCACAATGGGCTGAGTCTCATCTCTCGCCTTCCACGGAACTTTTGGCAGGCATTTTCGAGCACTGTCGAGATCAGTACCTGACTGCCGACATTCGCTGGATACGGGGGTTTTCCCATGTCTGTTCTCGTTGGCGCCATGCAGCGCTGGAAAGTCCAAGTTTATGGAGCGGCATCCCATTCAATTATCCGGACTGGGCCCGAGAGATGCTGGTGCATTCCAGGAAGGCTGCTTTGAATGTCATTGTTGGTCGCCAAGGCATATTTGGGTTCGACTACTACTATAACCCGGACAGTCAATCTCGCCTGGCCTCCGTTGTCAAAGCCGCTATTCAGGAGCTGTCGCACATCAAGCATCTGGGGCTATCCCAAGGAAAG
>JABCKV010000383.1:0-13385 GCA_018282005.1 Asterophora parasitica | reverse complement strand
TTTCGTTGGTCAAGCCCTTGGAAAAAGAAATATTATCATTATGCGACATAGATTTTTGTTGACCTTGCCTAATCAGTGAGTGATACCTCGTTGACCTTCATAAGTATCTGCCCCACTCCCCGAATTCGAAACAGCACGGGCAGTGAGGGTGTCGGAAGAATATTCTGATGTCGGGGGCGGGCTTGCTTTTCGTGACACGACTCCTCCAGAATCGGCACAGGCAAGAAAAAAAAACATTGAACATGCAAGTATAATTGTCCAGACAGTGTAAGAACCACGAACTTTGAAAAAATGCCAAGTATGTCGCAAGACACGAAACACGAAATGCGAAATGCAAAAAATGCAGAGATATGTGGTGAGCGCTCAGACTGAAACTGAGACGAAACCGGAAAAAAGTGTAACGTATAAGAGATCAAGATATCATACTATGCAAGACGTAACACAACATATGCAAGAGGGGAGACTCAGAATGGGGTGGGGGCGTTATCAAAACGCATACATGCTAGAATGGAATTACGGACGGGTTGAATGAGTTAGAAATCGTGGGGTCGTGCGGGTCGTGAGCAGGTCGTGTGTGTGTGGGGGGGGTAAGAAACCAAAAAAAAGAAAATCGTCCAATCGTGCAATCATCAAGTCGTCTTCATCATATGCATCGTGCATCGTCATCATCATCATACACCCTCCTTTTCGTCCTCACCGCTCCGGCAAAAACGTCTGGCCAGGCTCCTTATCCGCCGCCGCCGCCGCCGCCGCCGCACCCAAATCACTATCCGATGCCGATCCCGAGTCCTGCTCTGCGTCCCTTCTGCTCCTAAGCTCGGCCGACACGATTTCCCCGTCTGCGTTGTACACCATAGGCCGCGTAATCTCCTCCGACGTGACAAACAGACCCGCGGCGGCGCTCACATCCTGAGCATGTGGATAAGCGCTCCCATCCACCACACGGGGATACGCACTGACACTCCCATCCGGCCCAAGCGGATAAGCAGACGCAGACGAATACGAGTAGTACCCATACGAGTACCGTGGGCGCGCCGACGGGGGCGGTGGGTCCCGGTACAGGTCGCGTTCTTCGTCTGAGAGGGGCGTTGGCGAGGCTGTGATTAGGCGGTCGAGGAGCGTGGAGGGGGGTGCGGAGGAGGTGGAGGGGGATAACAATGCGGGGGGAGTGGAAGTGGAGGGTGATATTGGTGAAGGTGCGTAAACGGATGTGCGCCGCTGGGGCTGGGGTCGTGCTTGGGGCTGGGGTTGCGTGGAGACGCGCCGGTACACGTGCACGGGCGGGGTCATGGACGTGCTGATCGACACCGTAGAAGACATTGACGATGCGGTCAGAGGCACGTGCTGCGGGGCAGGCGAAGACGACGACACGGCGCTCGCCAGGAACGTATACGTGTACCCCTCCTCCTCCTTCTTTTCCTCCCCTTCCCTCCGTGGCCCCACCCGCCAATACGCCCTCCCATCCGGCCTCCCCACTCCCTGCGTGGCACCCGCCCGCTGCGCATGCGGGTGTTTATGCCGCCCGGCGCTCGCGCCCTGACACGCCTGGTACCTCGTCCCAAGCAGGTTGCCGCACTCTGCACACCCAATAGCCTCCCGCGCGCACCCGCAGGCGTTGCGCTGGATCTTGATGGGTGCGTCTGGCGGTAAGTAGCTTGATGGGAGAAGCACGACGGCGGGGGTCGCGCGGCCGTGGGCGAGCCATGTCGTTATCGTTGGTGGTGGCTGACTACTTCCACTTCCACTCCCACTGGGAGGAGGGAGCTTGTGGCGGGGCGCGGCTGACAAATGTAGGAGTGCACCGCAGCCGTTTGTGCTGCGTCTGGGGGGCCGGCGGGGGCGTACCGGTGGAGACAAAGACAAAGGGAGCGGGGACGGGGTGAAGGGTGTATGGTCATCCGGGTGGTAGCCCGCCCCGGCGGGGAGTTCGGCGCCGCAGAAGAGGGTGTAGGAGTAATCGAGGTCAGTGTCGTGTGCGTTCTGACGGCGGGAGGAGGGCCGGGGCCGGCGGCGAGCATTGGCATTGGCAGGCGGTGTGTCCTCGGTGTCGGAGGAGTCTTCCCACGATGGCGGGACAACGACGATGACCTGTGGTTGCGACTGCGAGTAAGAGTGAGAGTGCGCCGCGTGCATGGCTCCACGGCGGCGCAGGCGCGATGCTTCGCCTGTGCGCACGAGATCGGAGAGGACGATGGCGTCGTCCGCGTCGACTATAGGCGGGGGTGCGATGTTTTCGCGGTCGCTCGAATCGCTCGAGTCGCTGTCGTTCGTGGGGGGGAAATAAAGCATTCGACTCGGACGCATAGTGCCCGAGTTCTCGTTTACTCCACTGTGCTCAGCTAGTCCACTCTTGCTACATGCTACAAGCTACAATGGAACTCGCCTAGCCAAGCTAGCCAAGTCTGGATCGACAACACCTTGCCCAGGGCGCCATCGAACCCTCAGTTTCAAAATCTCGAACTGGAACTGGAGCTACATATACGATACAAGAAGTCTATCACTTTCGGGTTGGCCTAGAATAGTTACACCACACATCTCCCACTTGAGCGGGCTAGATGCTCAATCGCGATCATACTCAAGAAGTCCCTGGTACAAAAGTGTACTACGACACTGTCCACGATATATACCTTATTGTTGATTGCATGGCCAAACTGTGGCGGCTTCGTGTCCGAAACTAGTTGAAGGCAAGCCAGCAGCAATGCCCTACTTCAGACTTGGATCCAATATATGCCAGATGTATTACTCCATGCAGGGTCGGAACGACAAGTACAACGATCAGTCGTCAAGTTCTCTTCACAATCTCGTCGCCGACTTCGAAAATACGATGCTGATACCTAGCTCACGGGGATTGTAGATGTAGTGCCACTAGAAGACGTCTTTGCCAGCTACCTCGCCAGCATCAACTTCGGTTTCTTCTTCCCATTCATCAACGTCAACATCATCATCGCCTGCGTCGGAGATTTCATCATCGCTGTAAACACCTTCGCCTGTGACTCTACAGGTTGCACCAACCCGCGAGGGAGCCGATGATTGAGCCCACCCATAACTTGCTTCCCCTTCTGCCCAGAATGGCTTCATCCTCTTGATAGCATTGTGGTACTTCTCCTCCTTGCGCGGGTGTTCCGCAAACAATTTCGTGTGTGCTAGGAGCTTCTTGTAGGCCGTGCGATTCTTGATAACGTTGTAGACGGCCGGTGAGCATCCAGAAATCTTGATCGCGTAACGGGGATGCTGATCCTTATCCTGCTTATTGCGAGCCGACGGGTAACGCTCGGGCTGAGAAAATTTAACAGTAGCAGGGGTAGGTGGGACCTTGACCGATGTTGCTTTCTTCGGCGTGGCCGGGACAGGTGCCTTCTTTCCCCGCGTCGTGGCAGGTACTTTGGATGCTTTTCCCGATGCAGATGCTTTCGATGTATTCCCGGGGGCCTTTTCCCCCGCCTTCCCAGAGGCAGGCCCTTTCGAAGTGTAAGTTCCTGATGAGCCGGGCGCTTTCCGCACACCAAGCTCCATGACAATCGTGATATATGGTCGCGAATCCGTCTTTCCGTCAGCATGAGGGGAAAAGAATTCAAAGTCTTTCTCCACGTCGATGTGGACAGGTCGGGAATGAAGGCGGTTCTTGATCTGAATGAATATGCCAGACATGATCCACCGATCTAGCTTCTCGTCCTTCATAAGTATTGGGATAATAATGTCCATGGCGGCCAGATAGTCGCCCCCCTGTATGAAAGCGCCCCGGATGAAAGCATAGAGCGCAGTTTCGTCGGTAACGATGGTGTTGTCGCCGGTTTGATGAACTGCGTGCCATGAATATAACACCCTGCGAACGCCTCCCTCAATGTTTTTCCCTCCATGTTTTGCGGCCTCGCACCGAGGATTTTGTCATGGAAATTCGGGTGAATGAGCTTCTCGAGAATTGGACGACGGGAATTTTTTGGCTGAAGGTACGGACAGGCAAAGGTCGCGAATTGTCGATGGCACAGAGGTCATGGGCAAGGGTCAAGAGGATCCTTGCTACAAGCTCTCCTCTTTGGTCTTTAGTGATCAACCCAGCCTCAAACCAGTCGGCGATGACCTCTGGGATCTCCTCCTTGTAATATTCGGAGACATCGATGGACTTGGATTTGGCGATTCTGCGCAGCATCATGTATGATTTATGAGAGGCGGCTTCCGCAAGGAACCGTTCCGACGGATAGCCGCTGCGGAGGTACTCTCGATGGTCCGGGATAGAGTAGACTGTCCTCATGCTGCTTGCGACGAGGAGGCCTTCCAAGCGCGCCGCTTCATCGCGGTTTGATTCGAAGGTCAAGTCGATGCGGAGAGCAAGAGGTGCAAGGGCATTTTGCAACTGAACCTCTGGTATTTTACCGGACCGCTTCACCTCATCCGAGGGAGCACCTTCGGGTAAAAGTTGGAGCTTATGCATAGCGAGGTCCAACACATCGCTGGCAAGTCGTCCCGCCTCCAAAAGACTCCAAAACCTGTTGTATTACTTGAATTTTTGGTGTAAAGAATATAACATGTAGTGACTTACAAGGGGCGCCCGAACCGTGCCATGAACTCGGGTCGGCAAATCTCGTCAGCAGAGTGTTCGCCTTCCTTGGCAATGATCGGCTCCTTCCAAATATCGAAAGGAAGCCTCAACAAACGGAGGATGTAGAGGCGATTCGTCATTGCCACCTCGATACGACCAAAAGTGACGCGCGTTGGTAGAGAATTCTGAAAGGCGGGGCAAGGTTGACAGAAACAAGACAAATACAGACGTCTTGTTGAACATCTGGATTGCCTTGCAAAGACATTGATAGGAAGTCCACCTCTCTTGGGGTATCTTTTCCGCGGTCATTGGTCCTTTGGTGACGGTGTGCGATTCGTTGAAGTAAAATAACAGAAAAACGACTTTGACCCGTCTTTTGGCTGAAGATGAGAAATTATCTCCTTTGTGAGGTTGGAAGCTGCGAGGAGAATTAAATGTGGAAATGAAAAGGCGAGATCGGTGCTTGCATACCTTTACCACCCAATTGGACTGCATTGAGAGTTTCCTCCTCAGCTTTCAGGATGGCGACGTCGAAGAGCTTAGCCCGTTCGGAAGCATCTTGCAAATGACTACGCCAAACCGCCGGAATGGCTTCATGGCTAGAATCGTCATTGTCCCTGTCCCACTCCTCAATCCACGCCAAGGCTTGTTCGAGAATTGCGACAAGAAACCGCTTATAGCGCGTTAGAACTTCCTCGCGAAATTCATCATATTTCACCCCCAAGAAACGAACGACCTCTTTATCACCAGCTGGATAGCCTGCCATCATCCTACAAATGAGACGCATGATGAAATTTCAGAGATCGACTCACCTGTCGAATCATCCAGGTTCCTTAGGAGGATCGGTATGGTGAAGACGGTCTCCGCGAGTTTGTCCACAGTACGCGATTTCCCCGTTCCTGAGCCCTGGATTACGGAGGAGAAATTCGCGTACGCGCCCGCTGTCTGGAGCATATCAACCACCGCATCTTTCAGAAGGTTATGCGCGTCGCCAACGAATTCTCGTTTGAAGGCCTTCACAATAGTCGCCGCTCCAGGCAGGATTAACATGACTAGGCTATTGAGAGTCGCACCTACAGATCCACAGATTTTGAACAGCGTTCAAGGTTTCGAAATCATCATGGCAGAGTACAGCCAACAAGCCGAGATCTGTGACGAAATTGAATGTCTGTGATAAAGGGTGCTGCTTGCACAGAGCAGCGTCTGGATCAGAAGGCTGCTGCGAAATGTCCGATCGTCCACGCTTGGTAGACGACACGGTGGGCTATAGCAGGCGAGTCAGCAGTGGGTCACGAGACCGCGATCATTACGCGTCGCGTCGACTCTATTTATTATTTATCGACTATTGTGCCCCATAAACGGTACAACCGGAACAATGAGCACTACGGTGTCGGGCGAGTCCCACCTCAGACTCTAGATCGGTTGCTATCCAACGTGGTAAACCCGGACAGTAGTGATCAGGAATTCTTTCAAGTTGACGCAGGCCAAGTCGTTCAGCAAACAAATCCACAGGCACGAGGCAAATCCTGCAGAGACTGTAACGGAAACCAGATCAAAGAGCAGGAGGATATGCGGATGGGAAAGGTGATGATGTCGAAAACCACGAGAATGCGCCCGATGTAGGACCGGCCTGACAAATACCTAGGCCCAGATATATGGCACGGAGAACCCCGTCAGCCGTAATCACACCCTGCAGCTATGTACATGGTGAGTGTATGCTCGTGGGCTGGGTGGCGCGCAACTTAGCTGTGTAAATGATGGAGTGAAATGGAGAAGGACGTACGATTTCGGGACCATCGCCTGCGTGAATACATCCCTTTCTCTTCATTGAATGGCTATCTGTAGAGAAACCGTCGAGGGTCAGCCACAGATTTGGAGAAAACAAGAGAGACGAACCTTGATCGGGGCACCACCTCGGAGAACGGGCCACAGACCCCCGCCCATGAAAATGGGTACCGCTATGTACATGCCAGTTCCCAATGATGACCGATCAAGTACCAAAGGACATGACTGGGAAACGGCATCGTCTGCCACGACGAATGTGGATTTTGCAACACAAGATACGATGCTCAGCTGACCTTGCACAATAGAACATGTACAGGTATCCATCGAGCCAAAGGCAAATGAAAAAGGCGAGATAATGAATCCGGAGATGCTTTGAAAGGTCGAAGGCAATATGGCCAGCTAATCAGCAACCAGAATGACGAAGCTCTAAGCTGGAGGAGACTCGGAGTGCAATAACGTAACCCTCATGGGGAACAACTGATCGAGGACGGGCAGATATAATCTATGTCTGTGGGACGGTGTGTATTTTCAGGCGCCTTTAACCCCGAGACAAAGAGGCTTTACAGTAACATGTTCCGACAACAACTGTACTTACTTCCGGCAGTGTAAAAGGTCCTATGAGGTCGTCACCGACACCGATGGGGAATACTTCGACTCGAGTCTTGGCGTGCAGTCCCCAATCTCAGAAGCCAACCCCAGATGGAGCCACTGATGGCAGATGCTCATCAGCAGGCATGACTGAGGTGCACAGAGAACATGTCGCGCGTCCAGAGGCGGTGGATGAAATGGCCCGCATGAGCCGTGTTATCCCAACAACAGCGTCGTGTCTACGGCATCGTGATCGCGTAGTTCCTTATCAAACCCTTCTGTCGTGGCCGCAGAGTCTTCTTCATTCGCCACAGAAACATCCAACTCGGACTGGGTACCGTCGTCGTCCCGGCCTCGCGGCCGTCTGCCACGCCACTGCTCGACGGACGTTCTGAGAAGCTTTTCCATTTCTTCTGTCGAGCTAGTGCTTCCCAAAGCAGCGCGGAATTTGTGGAACCATGGACGGCGAGCGCTGTAAGATTCGATCATCAGAACGACCGGTGCGATGGGATAGGACGTGTTTCGGACTCATGAAGCCCATGCACACACCATTGGAATTCGACAAAGTGCCTCACGTGCGTCTGCATGACTGCCAGCGAGGCAGTCCCAGGGAACTGCCGGCAGAGCCCCAGGTACTCCAACGCGATATCCACCGGGTCCGGCACGGTTTTCGCAAACAGGCTACAAGGGAGCTTCAGATATGAAATCACAGGCACGGAGGGGAGCGCGCACCACGGGTTCCCTAGAAGCGTTTCCCCGACCATTACGCCATCCGCGCCCGTCAATTCCAAGTTTGCCGGAATATCATCCCATAGTCGGACATTGCCATTGCTGATAACCGGGACGCGCAGAGCCTCTTTGATGGCCTTGACCATAGGGAGGTCGGCCGCGCCCTGCCGTCGGCGGCGCGCAGAGACTGTGCGTGCGTGGAGCGTCACCCAGGATGCGCCGCATGCTTCCAGCCGCTGCGCGAGGTCGATGGTGGACGATTTGGGCTGGCAGAGACGTATCTTGACCGAAGTGGGGACCGTAAAGGATTGCGCCATACCGGATACTATTCAACTCGGCAAAAGATCGGCGGGGCTAGATGCGTGCACTTACCGACATTCTCAACGAGTGGCCAATCCTTCTGGCCCAGTAAATACGCGCCATATCGTCCGTCCTGTGCTGCTTCCAAAGGACACCCCAGATTGAGATCTATAGCACTTCGTCCAACATTAAATCTAGTTGCATGCCAAATGAAGAGTCAGCAACACACCGATTGCATCACAGTGCCCTTGCAATTTCCGACCAGCCGCAACAATAGTGCCTACATCATTCCCGCATAGCTGGACTACAACCGGGGCCCCGCGTTCAGTGTCCAGAGTCAGGTCCCGTAGATGGTGCTCAAAATAATGCTGATCATTCAGAATTCTGTCGGGCATGAGCATTTGCGTGTACGCCAGCGTCGCTCCGTACTTCCGGGTGAGGCTCCTGAATGGTAGATCCGACTGGTTCACCATCGGTGCTGCTATGAACGCAAGATCGTCGGTCAGCATCGTTGGGGACTTGTGGAGCGAAGGAGCAAATTTCAGCGACTGTGGTGGATAGTGAATGTTGTGATAAGCTCTAGAACGGTCCGAAGAAAGCGCTGGGACCTGAGGAGGGAGGGAATGCAACGAGAGGCAGCCAAAATGTCATGTGGGTTTCAAAACTCAGCCCGGCCAATGCCAGGTATGTCTGGTATCCTCACCCCCAAGTTCTACCATAGCCAAAGCTTGAACCTCAGTCTAAACACATACGATCTGTCTTTTTTCGGACGTATTCAATATTCTATGAGAAATAAAAGCAACCAAAATATGAGTTGGGAAGTTCCGAACGCATTCTCCACCAGGGCAGCAAAACTTACGAGTCATATTTCTTAGAGGTCCTACCAGGGTTCGAACCTGGGTTCCGAGAAGATATATGGCGTAGTCTATAACTCCACCAATTCAAAATCTCGAGTGATAACCACTACACTATAGAACCATGTAGTTAGTTTCGGCGTAGAAGATCACGTTGGAGAGTAATGCGGATGCACAACTAGTCACCTATCTGCAGATTTTGCTCAGGTGGCCTGTTCAAGTATTTTTGCATTGACTGCGATGGATGTCATACACGCGTGACGACGAAGCCGCTGTGCAACGCCACAAATTCCACTTCAACAACAGTGTTCATCTTTAGTACTACTTAGTACTCCGAGTCCGATGCTGTGTTCCTTATTTCTCTCTCTTTCTCATGTATATATACCGCAGCAAGGAGAATTATTTCACAGCAAATCTCGATCAGAATTTCCCAAAATTCAAATAGCACTGGCATACGTACATATATTCAAGTGCAAGGCCGCTACTCGTCACATACAGAATCCAGTCGACCTCCTCGAATACCAATATAACACCCGCCAATCCACTGCATGATTAGCCTCCACAGCCTCCACAGCCACCACCACACCCCCCGCCGCCCCCACCGCCCCCACATCCTCCCCCAGCACCTCCATCGCCACCACACCCTCCATCACCTCCATCTCTCCCATTGTAGTAAATAGTACTCTGCATAACAAAATCTGCGTCCACACCAAGTCCCAACAATCAGCATCCTCATCATACCCAAGTAAGACATAGATAGACTGACCTCTCGTAGTAGTAGTCCGAGGCACCACGACAGCCTCACACGCGCCAAACGCCCCCCCACCATCGAGGTCCCCATACTCGATATGCCCGTCGCGCGCCGCACACGCGTAGCTGTACACCGGGATGGGGGTGAGGAATGCTGGGGGGTGCCACGCGCGTGAGGCGGAGGCGCCGTGCATGTCCGTCGATCGTTTGTCTTTGGCTTTGGATTTGCCTTTAGATTTGGATAACTGTTCTTTCGCAATGAACTTATTCCGCTGGCGCTGCGCGTCCATGCTGGCCTTGAGCGTCGCATTGGCGAGATATACGACGGCGTTGTGCTCGCTTGGGTGTGTGGAGGCGCGTGCGTGCGTTGGGGTGTGGGTTATGTGTGTGTGCGGGTGGGTGTGTGGGGAGTTTGACTTGGATGAGGAGGAAAAGGAGAGACGGGATTTGAGGGGGGATTTGATGCGCTGGCTGAGTGTGGGGTTTGGGGCGGGACATCCGCAGTGGGTGTAGGGGACGCCGAAGCGTGACTGGTGCCATAGATGACATAAATAGGCGAATTAAATCTAGGGAGGGGTAGGTAAGGACGTACCTCCCACGCGTGGCTGGTGAGGTCGAACGACGAGGAGAGCTTGTGTTCCTCCACTTTGTCGTCGCTGTACATCGAAACAGTCAGCGTCTTGGTCAACATCAACGACAAACGTAGCAGCCTGAAATACTCACTGGTCCACGAACCGCCCGACGTGCCTCATACACTCGGCGTTGTACTGCTCCCCCATGAGCTGGTGGGTGTGCCACGCGAGATCAATATCGAGCGTTGGTACGCAGAAGGACGCGGACCCGGAGGCCATGAGGTCCAGGAAGGCGTGGTACCTCGCAATCGCATGCTTCAGCGCCTCCCCGTCCTTGTCAAAATCGCTTTCCGTCCATCCGAGCGCACGCATCTTCTGTGCAAAGGCGTTTTGGCGGATCACCTAGCAGTGTGACATGATACGAGTGTAAGGAGGACAAGGACAAGAAGAGGCAGAGTGGGAGTGACTGACTGCACCGACGAGCTCCACCGAGAACGGCCGATCATCCACATACGCGGAGAATATCCTATTCTTCAAAACCTCCGGCACGCCCCAGCCCTTCCCTCCCTTCCCCTTACCCTTGCCATTCCCATTCCCACTGTTCCCTGTGCCCTTAGCATCAGAGACCGGCAGCGCCTCGCGGAGCCTCTCGAGATGGTATCCAGCGCTTCCCGCCACACACCGCGCCCATTCCGGCTCGGAGACCTTCAGGTTGTCCGATTGTGGGCGCAGTGTCGCGAACTGCCATGCGCAGAGGATGAGGTCTTTGATGCGCGCGCCGCGTGCGAGGTCGATGGGAGTGTCGGATGTGCGCAGTGTGCCTCTGGTGGTTGTTCAGTTCATAAGCCAGTGACACCAATGATAAAGGAGGAAAACTTGGGGGGAGGAGGAGTAGGTAGCACATATAGATGTAGATTTGAATGAATTCGAAAGAACCGGAGAGTGGTACAGTAGCAAGTGTGGCAAGTGATAATGATTGATATCGTGTACTCACGCTAAACACTCCCCAGCAGACCAGGGCGTCTCGTCCTCAAGATCCCCTCCCCCACGCACGGCATCCGCCGCGAACTTGCGCGCTGCAAGTTTCTGTTTCGTGATTGCGGCCGACGGCGCGCACGGGCAGTAGGCAGTGAAGTTGCGCTGGAGGTAGCCTTTGCCTTCAGGGGTCATGTATGCTGCGGAGGAGTGGGGTCAATTGACATGGAGGACTGGAGGAGGTGGGAGGGTGGGAGAGGAGGGAAGAGGAGGGGAGGAGGGACTTACGAGCGTCGACGTCCTTCAGGCACCGTGGGCACTGCACCGCCTTGCTCGTGTTCGTGCGCACGTCTTCTAGGACGTCGAAGGGCCGTCCTGTGCGCTCGCTCCAGATCCTGCGACGTGCGGCTGTGGGTTCGGCGGCTAGCATTTCTTTGAATCCGGAGCCCTGGATGGGATGAACGAAAAACAAAGGAACGAAGATACAAAAAGACTAAGAAGCTGATTATGGGGATGGATGGATGGTACGCACGAGAGAGGATGCAAAAGTGCGTTCGATGTCCCCGAGGTGCTGGAGGACGGGAAGGCGCGTGCGGTCTTCGGCGTACCACCTAAGATTTCACGCATCCGCGATTTGAGAGTCACTGCAGGTACAGATGAAGTGACAGTTCGTACCCGGGGCTCAGCATGTACGAGTGCCAGACCTATTTTGGAAGGAAATCAAAGAAGCGGCGTCCGTGAGTTTCTTTCAATCCTGGAAGATGACGGGGTGCTGACCATGAGGACGTCCAGTGGTGGCAAGTGATCTGTTGCCACAGCCTCGTTTAGCTTCTCAGACTTCTCGCTCTCGGGGGGCCAATCTCTCCCAGCCCCTAATTGGAACGACTGACACCATTTCTCAAATCTGCAGGAAGGGGCACGATAAGCAAAACACGTTCAGGCGACGTCCGGCATGATACCGCACCTTTCAACAGCAAGCCCAACAAACCACACCCACCTCCGCCCGGAGTAGCTCGGTATCAACGGCGGCGGGGCAGGGAAAGAGTCCGCACCCGCAGTCTCTGATTCCGCGTCATTGCCATTCCCAAAGCCCAAATTATCCACACTTCCCTCGATGTGGGCGCGCAGCTCGACGATTGCCCGCAGGAGCGCCAGATGGCCTTTCAGCTGCGCGACATTCACTAATGGCCTAGAGGTGCGTGTGCGCCCGATGCTGAATGACGTTGGGAAGGTGTCGGTGTCGGTGTAGCTGGGTGGTTGCTCGGAGGTAGATGCAGGGGCTTTGGACGCCGATTTCTCCTTGATCGTTGGTGTCAGAGTAGAATGAGCCAAAGTCGAGTCGGAGTACGCGGGGGGCGAATCCATTGCGAGACTCGATGCTGATGCCAATGGCAGATAACTTGTCGGTATTTATGCGGATAGCGCTGGCAGGCATCGAGGTCTTAGTAACCGACATGTAGGCTTACTAGTACTATAGGAGACACCGGTGTCGGCACAAGTTGAAATTGAACTTGTTTCCGACATCAACGCAAAGTATTTTAGGACCTTTCCCGGCGTTCATTTCCTCGGAACGGTGCATGGCTGTGGACGACCTACTCGACGACCCTCAGCTTTTGAGAAGCGAAAAATTAGCGGCTACCGAGGGGCATCCAAATCAAATCCCAGAAATACGCGTGGATGTGGTCTGGGGAAAAGGGGTCCGTCAAGCAGATCTAGTACGAGTACTTGTGTTCGTCCGAGGCTTGTCAGTGTGACAACAGACCGGCGACTTTGCCCCTTGGTATTGAGAGAAAGCCATATGTGGAGGTCAGCTCCAGGTCCAGCTTCAAGCTGCAAGAGACACGTTTGTGAATACAAGTTCAATCGTGGACCACAGTGACATTCAAGCCTGTCAGTCACGTCAATGTCACAGTATAAATAGGCCACAGTGATGGGTTGATTATCGTGGATCTTTGTATTCCCTTCTGCTAGGTGTGCTCTAGCTACATTTTTATTGTACTACACAGTTGATAAATATACTTTGAGTTCCCTTCTGCTAGTGTGATGTGCTCCACTTCAAAGTTGCCCTTACAGAAGTAGTTAAATTACACCACAACTTGACAGTTGCAGGACACCCAGGACAGTGGAAAACTCTAGAGCTGGTCTCACATAATTATTGGTGGCCAGGCATTTCAGCCTTTGTTGCCACCTATGTAGCTGGATGTGACAAGTGCACAAGATTTAAATCTTATCTGGAACCACCAGCAGGCAAATTAAAGCCTAACCCTATCCCTGATTGCCCCTGGAAGGACATCT
>JABCKV010000382.1:0-13405 GCA_018282005.1 Asterophora parasitica | reverse complement strand
ACCCTGGAATACCTCACCAGCGTGCTAGCGCAATTGACCGCCATTTCCCGCTCACAGCCCCCCGCTGGATGCGATCGATCTCCTGACGCGATACCCGAGACAGATGAACAGACCTTGGGGACGATGGTTCTCAAACACACATTCCCCAAATTCTTCGGCAGTTTGACGAAACGAGATAGGACATGGGACGCTCGTGTTGAAGATATCCGACGCCTGCTCGCGGAGTCGCCCGACAGGCTAGAGCTGTTTGAAACCATTGAGGAGTTCCTGTCTCTCATCTACAGCGAGGCTTCTTTCTACCACACGGACCCCAGCGGCACACAACTAGAAAGTCTGTATGATGTTCTTTCGATGTTCGAAACATTCATTCGTCGAGGAGACCCAGCCGACGGACTGGCCCATCTTCTCGAGGACATTGATTGGACCGCCACCTACCGCTGGTCAGTGGCAGGCTCCGCTTTGGTCGACGGCGAGCTTGATCTTGATGTCGACGACGACAATGTTCTACTCGCAGGTCCTGCACACATTTTCAACTGAATTGGTCACCACACTCCAACATGAACTTCTTTCATTTCAGGGTTCTCCGTGGCTCGTTTTATCTATCGAATTATCTCGCTCAAGATTCATATCCGCCGCCTTGTGCGCCTTGCTGCTTCCCCCGCATTTACATCGATCTTCGCACGGGATCTATCGATACAATGCTGTCCCTCGACCGAGATATCAGTTCACGTCGATCCGGCGGGCTTGCTACGCCAACTACAGCTCGACAACCTCATGTCGGAGTATGTGTCAGGAGCGACGGTGACGGGACCATTGCATGCAGAGCTGTGCACTTTCACTTCGATTATTCGCCATTTCTTGCGCGAGGGGATTGAACCCTACTGGGCGATTGGGGTGTCGAAACTCATGTGTGTAGGGTGCTACACCGTGATCGCGAAAGCTTTTCCTCTCGTTCTCGAGAAACATGCGTCGAGTGGACTTGTAGCTGTTTTCTCTTGCTCCTATTTTGTTATTGGCTCATATTCAATAGAGACGCTTCGCTGTCCAAGGTACCGACGGGAAAATGTACCGCCCTTGGGTGGCACCCGACCTCGCATTTGCAACGACTCACCTCGGCTTTGACCTGGACGCTGAAATTCGGCAGTCTTCGGAGGATCTGCTGAAGAGTGCTCTCACAGAGTACGCGGAACACTGCCGCTTGTCGGACAGCTCGATTGAATCCGCAGCATCAGATAGAGAACCGAGCAAGGGTAAGTTCTTTCACAAGTATTCGTCTTGAAATTAATTAACACTATATCTACTACCAACCAGTGTTGACTCTTCGCGCAGCCAAAGAGTATATGAAGAAGAAAAGGGGTCGTACTTGAGAGATTTGGCGGACGCATACATTAGGCCACCGCCTGGGCAATATGTTGGGCCAGCGGTACTCCTTCCTGCTTTGCCTCTGTCACAAACAATCCATTTAGGTTCTGACTCTTGACAAATTGAAACAGCGAGTTTTTACAATTCCGAACGACCACCACGCCTTGTCGCATTTCTTGCTCTCCCGTCTGCATTCTTCTAGGACTACTTCATCGCATCTAGTATCTGGAATTCTGCTGTGTGGCTCTGAAACTGGATTTCGATGTCCATCGACTCGAATGTCATTTTTGTCTCCAACTTTCAATGACAACTCCCCCGTACTCCGCACGTGCGCGCCCGTTTCCCTTTGAAATCATACCTGGGGCCAGGGAACAGCGTGTGCGCGTGTGGGATGCAGGGGAGTTGAGAGAACGAACCGGTGACCAAGGGTGGCTGATCGAGACTGAGGACACGTCGCTGAGATCTGAGATTTGAAGGGGCCGGCTCCAGCTTTTTCTTCTTGGTTCCTTGAGTCGTTTCTCCGTCAGCTAACCTCCTTGCTGAGAGATACCCCGCTGCCTGCAAGTCACGGATCGGCAAACCACCGCATGGGGATGCCCCGCTCGATTCGGGAAGAGGTGAATGCACATCGAACTTCAGTTTTGCTCACGCACTGTGTGAAATCTGGGTCGTCTGGTACATTGGCTCTCCGAGGCAACTGCGTCGAGCACCCTCGCTGGCGTAAATCAAGCGGCGCCATCACGCCTCGAACATTGACGCCTTTTTCGAGCCCCACTGGATCTCTCTCCATTTTTCGAGGCCTTCCTTCCTTCACCGCATTGGTCTTCCCAGCCTTATTGTCATGCGCGCCAAATTTGTACGCATTTGAACAGCCCTGTTGGTGTACTGGCACCCACTCGGGCTCAAATGTCGATTGCTGCTTCTCACAACCGGAGAGGACTCGTTCGAATCGAGCATGGGGCATGTAGTGCCACATATAGCTTTTTATTTATTTCTGTTCAACAAGGTCTGTTTCCTGAACCTTGTCTGCACTGGCACTGTCTCGCGTATCTACGATTCACAATGTTTGGTTGACTAATACCAGTGCAGTGACAAATTGTCAGAGCCAAACGAGAGAGGGGTCTATCTAAACTACAAAGAACCTGGACGAAAAACACGTTGGAGCATGTAGTCGCATGGCGGGATGCATCGCAAAACATGATCGCAGCAGGATTTGGAAGATGACTTCGGCCCGGGTCGAACGGACTCGCAGCAACTCACCAGCACGTGTGCATGATTCGTAGGTGATCTATGAACATCGAACGGATACGCCAGAGCTCCACTGGAGGTGCGTGATGCTACGGTGCAAACTAGAGAAACTTTGGAGGTACGACACGGGCCCATCGATGGCTAGGAAGACGAGAAAAAAAAGCCTATACATAGTGTGAACTCCGCATGGGTCGTGCTCCAGCTCGAACGGATGCAAACCGCTTCCGTTGTGTACCAACGTCCAGACTCCAGCGACAAGTCCCGATGTACCACGCGCGTCATTGGGAGATTCGGTTGACGGGTGACGATCACCTGGGAAGGGTTGGAATTGACAGAAGAAGGAAAGCCGGGATGAGAGAAGAGGACACGGGCGGACGGGGGCGTCGAGGGTTGAAACAAGAGGTTGATATCACGTCTCTGGCCAAGAAAGATGTCCAGCTGTGCCAATGATGTCGATGAGTAGCTGCAAGGAGCAAATAATGCGAACACTTGCCGCGTTCCCGTTTCATCACCCAAGTTTCTCCAACGACGCCAATCCAGCCAATGCATGCACCCCAATCCATAGCCCACATCCTGGTATTAGCGTATCGTCGAGCGGTTTCCCAGGGCGTGCGCATACTGGGATGCCGGCAAAGGTCGTTGGTAGCGCTTGGAGTCGACGGGGGCAGCCCAATGGAGTGTGTACGCTGCGAGATGTGATATGTGGAGTGGATGATCAATGTGCGTGTCGTGGAGGGTAGGAATGTATGCTGAGGTAGATAACATCGAGACTGAAGTCAGTACGATACGACAGCAGATGTAGGGTAAAACGCACTCGTCCGTGCCCGTTGGTGCCGTTCATAACGCTGGACACAAGGCCTAGTCCATCTTCTGCTTTCAACCAGCTGCTACATCGGGAACTCCGGTTCCGTCATGACAGTGCCCAGCCTCGAGCGCCGCCAGAGGTAAGTGAAGCCTACCAAGAAAGCGAGCATGCCTGGCTGCCTTCCACCCCAGGTCCGACACCAATCGGCCACCTGCAGTTCCCGATCTCCAGCGCAGAGGACGCAAGTACTACCCCGTTGTGGAATCCAAAAGACGTATAAATGCAATGATTGAACATTGAATAACCGATGAGTGTACTAAGGAGAGAACACACGCACCTTGCCCAAGCACGAGTAGCTCGCGTTCATCGAGTCGCGCCGCAGCGCGAGCCTGTGCCCACTTCCACCCAGTCTCGAATACGCCCCTCGGTATAACAAAGTCTGTACTAGTCGTTAGATACAAGGATTAGAAAGAATAAGATCGTAAGAAGTACCTTAATGTCGGAGCTTTCCTCCATTTCCTCGCCGATCCTCTTGCTCAAGCTACTCATTGCGATGCGAGGCCGTATCGTAGAATTCGTGCACGTGCTCAGCGCTGATTCGGAGTCGCTGAGTTTTCGGCTCATGCGGCAAGGGACCCCACTTTGACTCCGCGGCGGAATCTTTGCACAACACAGCCACACTGCGCCTCGCATTTGCGAGGCAAACTCGAACAGCGTTCGTCTGCGAGAGCAAACAGATAAGCACCATTGAAACGTCTCTCACCACAGGGCTAATGATAACTTGGCGCTGACTACTCAAACTTCCAAGCTCAACTGAAGGCATTAACAACATTGACGAGTCGAGATACAGGACAGTACTAAGTATAAGAAGTTAACAATGAGAAATACTCGATAGACGATACATAGATGTCAAGCGGAGGAAGACTCGTACTAGTTGGTCTTTTGTCGCTTCCCTGGAAGTGCTCCAGCGCATTCCAGTGCACGAACCGATGATCGCTGTCCTCCGGCTCCTCCCTGCCCCTCTTAAGCGTCACCACCGGGACATTCTCGCCGCCAGCGCTCCAGCGACACTTGCGCAAGTGCTTTTTTACCTGGTCTACGCGCGAATAAAATCTGTCGCAGCCACGGTTAGGGCAGTAATGCCGGAAGTACGGGAGGTGTATCGCAGAGCGCAGGTGGCGTTTGAATTCTTTGGCTCCCTGGATAACGCTGCTGCATCCGTCCAGGGTACAAGTGAAGGGTTCTCTGCCGCGGACGCCTTTGTTGTGAGATTCGAGATGGGCCTGAATGTTGCGCTGGTAGGTGGCGTCATCCGCGGACTCGCTGAGAGCAATGATTCCGCCAGCGGTGCAGTTGGCCCAGGCACATTGGAAGAGGGTACGGCAATGCACCCCGGCCTTGACGAACTCGTCTTCATAGCGATTCGCGGGAAGGTATTCGACATCGACGTCAGTCGCTGGGGTTGGCATTGGTGCGTCTTTCGAAGCTGAGCTTGTCATAGGCAAGTGAGTCATTGCGTCGTCCTGGATGTTGGTTCGTGTGTTATCCTGGAGAACATAATGCTGGGTCGCGTGATCGATGGCAAGAGATGGGATGATAGGATACGCGGTGTTTACTGGGAGCGTGACTTGAAGATGATTCTGGGGATGGGGGGATAGAGAAGGCGGTAACTCATCGTCGAAAACAGGAAAGTCGTCCATAAATGGGCGCGGCACGTGGCAGTGGAAGTCCCAAACATTCTGCTGGTTTGAATCGTCGGGACCATCTTGCTTTGACGATGGTTCTTCCGAGCCACTGCATCGTTTTCTTTAGAACACTGGACGCATATAGTACTAGAAATAACTCACGAAACGGCTTCCTCAAAACAATTTGACCGGAGATCCAATTCAGATGCGACTTCGCTGTGAGTGGACACGGTCAGCTACTAACATCAATTCATGTCGGAGGAGCACTCACTGGAGACAATTTGTTCCCCCTATCTCGCTTTCCGACCACTGCGACTCAATTGTTGAAAAGTCCCCATCCCCGCCGGTGAATGTCTCGTTGTTGCGTGAGGCATTTCTAGTGACAAGATTAGTTACTGGAAACATTCCGCACTATACACGTACCTGCATGCGTAGGATGGGATGAGGGCATTGAAATCAGCTTGAATGTGGGAAGTCATCTATCTTATGGAGGATCGAGAACTTTGGAGTTTCTTCCGGGGGCGACGAGCAGAGTCTGAGTTGCCCTTATATATGTGCACCTCAACGTGCTGGGAAATTTTTCGCTGGATATGTGCAAAAGGTGCTGTTCGCGTGGGATGCCGAGCTATTGTTCGACGAGAGGCCATAGGTTAGACGAACCCTTCTTGCTACGATTTAATTGTCCGGGCCCGAAGAGCCCTGGGTGATGTTTGTTCGGATTTTAGAAAGTCATGTATATGTTCAAGTTTGGATTGACTACACATGCAAGCAGATCATGACACAGATTGAGAGAGACCGATGTGACAGGGCCAAGGAGCGTTAAAAGCAGTGAATGGAATGCAGGACCAAAGACTGATTGAGAGCTCAGGTGGGGCCAGGGCGGAGTCATAATTATTGAAATTTGCAGGGCATGCCCTGCATGCCATGCAGGGAATGCATGCAGGGAATGCATGCATAGTTGCATTGCCACATGGAGACATGATACATCTCCAGTCAGTCGTGTGCACCCTGGATTGTGGGGAACAAGGATCCCGCACGAAGACAACAATGCATATGTGTCATGTAGGCTTACTATGTGCTGTCACTCAGGCTAGTCAGGCATTGTCAGCAAGTAAGTAGCTGGTGCACATGCGTGATGTCAATGTTGAGGAATCGAGCTCCCAAAGAAGGCAATCAATCAGAGTTTGTGTATCAAACTTCAAAGCCAACGGAGGCCACAAGGTGCAAAAGATATAGGGAGAGCAGAAATCCCGAGCCTATGGCGTGCACATGGTGTGAGGTTGACAAGTCATAGCTGTGTGTGGGCCCCATTCACGAGTTTGAGAGCCCGGTATGGTCTGGAAGGTTCCAAAATGCTTACTTAACTTTGATGGGCCCAGTCACGTGACTGGGCCTAGATTGCTTACCTAATGACAGGAGCCGTGGTCCGACCTGTCTGGAAGTTTCCGGTTAGGGTTTAGGGTTTAGGTTACCATATGAGTAGCCAGCAACACAGAGACATATGGATAAATGTACATCAAGACATGCCATTGACAGATTTTCAGGTTTGGAAATGGCTTTCTTTATGGGTCATGCAGTATCTAAACCTTCATTTGGTGCAGAAAACTGAAGATTGCCACCTCAACAGACATCAGGGGTCTAGAGACTTCATATGCTTTATACTATGCAAATGCGCATAGGGTTACATGTAAGGGCGACCCTCAAGGTGGACCAAATCACACTGCAGTAGGGGAAATCCAGAGTTATATTCATGAACTGTAAGTACAAGTAAGTAGGGCAAACCTGCAGTAGGGGAAATCCAGAGATAACAAGTCTGAGGATTCCCTTACTGTAGCAGTGCACGTGTGTTGGGGATACTGTACAGTTAATGATAGCCGGGGTTGGTGAACACTGGTCCAGGGTTAGCCAAACAAGACTGACCCAAGGTGGCGTCACTGACAGAAATGTAAAGGAAGGCAACCACCAGGGAGCCAAACTAGAAGTGAACCGGGAGTCTGACAGGTGAGCCGGAGAACAAGCCAGAGTTCCCCTAACATCACCCCCCCTCTAGAGTTGCATTGACTTGATGCGAGTGGCTTCCAAGAAAGCGGCGGGGCTAAGGCAGAAGATGCCATGGCAGATGTGGCGCGCCGCATCTGGGTTCTTGCGGTGAAACTTGCACAGCAGTTTGGGTATGGACAGAACATTCTCCCGGGGTTCCCAGGAAGCTTCCTTGTAGCCATAATTCTTCCAGAGGACATGGTACTGTAGTCTGCCCCGGAACATGCAGCTGTTGATGATCTTCTCCACCTTGTAGTGGGGTTTGGCATTGACAATCTCGGGAGGTGGCGGGAGTGCATGCTGGCGACTGGGAATGGGATCAGCAATGGCGGGCAGCAGCTTCATGACATGGAACATGGGGTGGATGCGCTTCATGGACCTTGGGAGAAGGAGGCAATAGGCAAGGCAACCAACCTGTTGCTGCACCACATACGGACCGAGATAGCAGTGTGATAGCTTCTTTGATGGCCGTGTGGTGGTGATATTGGTCGCATCGAGATAGACCTTGTCCCCCAGGGCATACTCTGGTGCCAGTGCATGATGCTAGTTATAGTACCGCGCCATGTTGTCCTTTGCCTTTGCCAGAGCTGCCTTCACTTCTTCCTGCGCCTCCCGCATCCGGTCGACAAAGTCGGCCGCTGCCTCGTTTGTCGCTTCATCTCACCTTGGTTCAAAACCCATCCGTGGATGCTGGCCAGTGTCGAGCAGGAACAGGGTCTGTTGCATTGCTGAATGCACATGGTTGTTGTAGCTGAACTTGGCGTCAGGCAGGAGGTCCTCCCAGTCATTCTGCCATTTGTTGCAGAAGACCCGGAGGAACTGCTCTAGTTCCTGGTTGACACGTTCAGTCTGTCCGTTGGTCTGTGGATGGTATGCAGTGGATGTGGCTAGCTTAATTCCCAAAAGCCGGTAAAGTTCCCAGGTGAACTCCGCCACAAACTGCGGGCCACAGTTGGACACAAACGTGTCTGGTAGCCCATGCAGCTTCCAGACATGTTTCCGATAGAGCATTGCTGTGCCAAGTGTGCTACAGGTGGTGTGCGAGGCGATGAAGTGCACGCATTTTCCGACTGAGTCCACAATGTTCATGATTGCATCGTGTCCATTCAACTCCGGGAGTTCCGTGATGAAATCGATGGACACCACGCTCCATCGGTCCGATGGGATGGCAAGTGTCTGGAGTTTGCCCACCAGTAACTGGCATTGGGGCTTGGTGCGCAGGCACATGTCACAAGTGCTGGTGTAGGAACCGATGTAGCGAGACATCTGGGGCCACCAGTAATTCTGCGACACAAGCTCCATCATTTTCCAATGGCCTGGGTGACTGGCAATCTTTGAGTCATGATGCTGCTCAATGATCCAGCGGCGCAATTCAGCCACGTTTGGGATGTATATGCGCCCACGGAACGTGAGGAGGCTGTCTTGCTCCCCCCACTTGCCAGAGCGAAGGGAACAACCGGCGGTCTGTGCTGCCTTTGCCACCACGTCCTCCTGCACCCCATCCCGGTTGCCCTTCCAAATGGCCTTGAGCACGTCATCCTCCTCGCCCACAAGGGTGATCCCCTCAGTCACACACATGGCAAAGAACTCGGGCTTTAGCAGTACGATATTGGAATTGTCGGTGCTGCCATCGCTGTGATTGGCTCGTCGAGAAAGAGCATCAGGCTTGCCCATGCTGTGACCGGGTTTGTGGTGGAGGATGAAGTCAAAGTTTGCAAGGTAGAGGGACCACCTGGCCTGATGTCGGTTGAGTTTCTTGGCAGTCAGGAAATACTCCAGGTTTTTGTGGTCAGTCCAAATCTCTACTGGGTGTTTTGCGCCTTTGACAAAGTGCCACCATTCCTCCAACGCCCGGATAATAGCCAGCATTTCCTTGTCATGAATCTCGTAGTTCCGTTTGATGGCCGTGAGGCTCTTGGAATAGAAAGTGACAGGGTGCTGCTTCCCGTCCTCAGGCAACTCTTGCGAGAGGACGGCACCAGTAGCAAAGTCGGATGAGTTGGCTTTGATGCGGAACAGTTGGTCATCATCGGGAAACATGAGAATGGGTCCGGAAGTGATCGCTTTCTTCAGTTGGGCAAAGGCATGTTGTTCTGGAATGCCCCAGCGCCAGGTGACGTCCTTCCCGGTTAGATCAAAGAGCTGCCAAGCATGGTGCAAGAAATTGCGAATAAACTGACGGTAGAAATTGGTGAAGCCTAGGAAGGCTTGCACCTCCTTCTTGTTTCCAGGAGCGGGCCAGTCCGCGACACCTGCAACCTTGACCGGATCCATCTCCGCTGTCCTGTGCAAGATGATCAGGCCGAGATACTCGATCTTGGTCTGCCCGAACTCGCATTTCTCGGGTTTTAAGAACAGCTGATGTTCATGGAGACGGTCCAGTACCAGGGAAGTTACGCGACGGTGTTCCTCTAAATCCCGAGTGTAAATCAGGATGTCATCGAGATAGACACACACAACACCTTCCAAGATGAGATCCCGGAAGATGTTGTTCATCATTGTCTGGAATGTTGCCGGACTGTTTGTTAACCCAAAGAACATGACCAGCAGCTCGTAGAGCCCTCGGTTTGTCCGGAAAGCTGCCTTCCACTCATCACCTTCCTTGATCCGGACGTTGTTGTAGCCCCACCAGACATCCAACTTCATGAAGTACTTTGCCCCGTGCAGGTTATTTACCAGCTCACTGATGAGTGGCAGCGGGTACCGGTTCTTCACAGTGATGGCATTGAGCATCTGGTAATCCTGTACCAGCCAAAGTGATCTGTCCTTCTTCTTGATGAAGAAGACCAGCGACGCCATCGGAGACTTTGAGGGGCAGATCTGTCTGGAAGCAAGATTCTCCTCGATGAATGCGTCAAGCTCGACTTGCTCCACAGGAGACAGTGGGTACACTTTTGTGCCAGTGGCGCGAGCGTCTGGGAGTAGCTCGATAGCATGGTCCCACTGTTTCTGGTCTGGGAGCGAGTCAAATGAGGACTTAGCAAACACATCCTCAAAGTTGCAAAGGTGGTCAGGAACTGCATCTCGGAAAGAGCGCAGTGCTGTGTTAGCAGCGAACACCTCCGCTAGATGCTGCAACGTTGTCTGGCTGGCACGGATATGCTCAGCAGACAGTGCCTGATGGATCAGATGGATCACCATAGCATAGATGTGTTCCCCTTCCAGGACGGCTTCTGCCGGCTCTTCATCGGACTCCTCCAGCATCTGGGGTTCTGGCTCAGGAATGCCCCCCACATGGCAAGCTCGGATCGCCACCAGTGCTCATGCAAGCTAACCCAGCAAAGGTTGGCACGGCAGGTGTCGCATCGTCTCAGGCAGCGGTTCATGGTAACCTTGCTCATGGTCCAGTTGATCTCAGGGTTGTGCTCCTTGAGCCAGCTGTACCCGAGAATCATGTCCTGTTTTCCAAGACTGGTGACCGCAAACAGGGCATGTTCTGTATGTCCGTTGTATCGTAGGATTGCCTCCACCATGCTCTTTACACTTCTGGCTTTGTTGGCAGTGCCGTTGACATTGTAGACTGGGATGGCACAGGAGAGCTGATGGGTGGTGAGTTTGTGGCATTCTACAAATTTGACATCCAGGAAGTTTCCGGTGGCACTGCTGTTGAGGAGAGCGGAGACCAATATAGTCTGCTGGGTATTAATCGTCTTGATCTCGACCTGTAGATCTAGAGAGCGACTGGGTGTAGCGGCCACAACAAGGCGTCGCGGCAGCCTTTGCTTTTCCCAACCAGCACGTTCACATTTCCGGAGAATTTCTGACCCAGACCTGGTGTAAGCCCGGTCGGTCTTCGGCTCCAGCATTGCGGACACGAGGGGTACGTCTTCGTTGGTATTCGAATCACTCAGAGAGGTAGCGGCAATGGGGTGATCATTGGCATACTCTACAGGAAGCGGAGCGAAATGATTATGACTAGACAACGGGGGCGTACAATTCACCCATTGTCCGACTAAAAACCCTCGGTCGTCTCTGCAATGACCTCGGCTGTGACTTGGCCATAAGTTTCCAAGTCGTCGGGAGCGATGGCCTGGGACTCGGCTACCAACACATCCTCTCGCACCAGCAGTTGCATGGTGAGCTTGCCCCTTTCATCATCATCCATGAAGCGGACATCGTATTGGAGGAGACATTCCTGTCTGTAGTGTCCCCTCTGGTGGCAACGATGACAGATAACGTCAGCTGCACGAGCTGCTCGCATCTTGTCAATGTCCATGGGGACACCCATGGGCAGCAACTTAGGGACAGGTGGAGCGGCAGCGGTCACGGGACAGACAACGGGAGGGGGGAGAGGTCAGAAGGGGGCTGGATTGGCAAAGACCAGGGGTAGACGTGGCGGTGCAATGGGAATCTGACCGGGAACGGTGGTGGGTGTGCGCTCAGCGGGTTTGGCGGCCAGCCGGCCCATGAGAAATCTGCTTTGGTTTTCATGATGAAAGCCTGCTTGCGTGCCGTAGTCATCCATGCCTCGACACGAGTGTGGTTGGGGCAGCCAGTGGTGATGTTCCTGAGGTGATCGGAAATCCGCTTGGAGAGGCTGCGGCGGAATTTCATAACGAGGTGATGCCTGTTGGGGTAGCCTGCCTTCCAATAGAGGGACCGGAAAGAGTTGATGTACACGTTGATGTCACCCTCATGCTGGTAGTATGACTCTGACTCTAAGGCAAGGGAAGTGGTCACCTCGACATCTGATTCATAGAACTCCCATGCAAAGGTGTTGCGGAAGTCATCCCAGGATGCAAACTGTGTGATCCCTTCTCTCACAATTTGATCCAGGTATTTGGCACCCCGACCTTCTTGCATCTGCATAAGGGCCCAGGCAATTGCTTGGGTGTGCATCACAAACTGTGTGGCAGGCACCAGAGTGAAGTAGAGTTTGCAAGCATGGATGAAGTAACGGCCATCCGATCGCTCACCGGTAAAGGCGACTGGAAGCAATAGGCATAGACGGGAAGGTGTGGCAGCCGCGGGAGTGATGGCTACAGTATGGGTGGCAGCCGCGGAAGGCAAAGCAGCCAGAGTTACTGCCGGGGCTGTTGCTAGAAGTGATGCCAGGGACATTGTTGGGGGGGCCGGGGGCAGTACCAGAGCTGCCAGGGCTTGGGGGTTTGCCTGAGAGGCTGGGGGCACAGTTGATATGTTTTGCAGAGTTGCCGCAATGTTAGCGAGCTGCTGCGTAATGTTCTGGAGGGTGCTGGCTATGTTGGTTTGGAAGCTGGTGAGATCCTGCAGTTTTCGCTCCACTGCCAGTAGGCGGCACCAGGCTTCCTGATCTTCAGATGGAGAAGACAAAGCGGGGTCGCTTGTGGACTAGTCAGGTGGGGAAGAATGAGACATCTCCAGACAGAGTGCGGAGGCGAGCGGGCAGGTGGATTACAAGCGAGCAGCAATGCTGGGAGCGTAACCTGCAAGCAGACTCAAAAACCGGACTGGGTCCTGTAAGAGACTTGTTATGCTGTAAGGGCGACCCTCAAGGTGGACCGAATCACACTGCAGTAGGGGAAATCCAGAGTTATATTCATGAACTGTAAGTACAAGTAAGTAGGGCAAAACTGCAGTAGGGGAAATCCAGAGATAACAAGTCTGAGGATTCCCTTACTGTAGTAGTGCACATGTGTTGGGGGTACTGTACAGTTAATGATAGCCGGGGTCGGTGAACACTGGTCCAGGGTTAGCTGAACAAGACCAACCCAAGGCAGCATCACCGATGGAAATGTAAAGGAGGGCGACCACCGGGGAGCCAAACCGGAAGTGAACTGGGAATGGGGAAGTCTGACCAGGAGTCTGGCGAGTGAGCCGGGGAACGAGCTGGAGTTGCATCACTGATGGGAATGTAAAGGAAGGCGACCACTGGGGAGCCGAACCGGAAGTGAACTGGGAGTGGGGAAGTCTGACCGGGAGTCTGGCGGGTGAGCCGGAGAACGAGCCAGGGTTCCCCTGACAGGTATGGTAGTGACTGGGTAGTTTAGTTCTACTATTAGGGCATGCTTCGTCCTGCTAAGGATTTACTAGGATACCCAAACTGTAAGAGCCAGACCTCTCAGAGACTTAGAAGAGAGCAGAGCGGAGTTGACTAGGCAGAAACCTAAGAGAACTAAACTGAGTTCTCTAGGTATTTTATTAGGGTTTATATACTACTCTATAGTACAGCCTCATGGCTATCATGAGGCATGATCAGTCAGCTCCGCAGTAATGATATCATGCTATGTAATGCTATGTCATGCAGTATGACTAACATTATCTAATCAAGATAAGATGAAAGTCA
>JABCKV010000381.1:0-13512 GCA_018282005.1 Asterophora parasitica | reverse complement strand
ACATGATCTGGGTCCTATGAACAACATATGCTCTCATTGTAATGCTCTGCATTTTGATTCTGAAAAATTGTCCAAATCAACTCTAGCTCAGAAAAAGTTTGGTACTTGCTGTTTGCAAGGCCAAGTGCAGTTAGAGCCATTGCAAAAACCTACAGGAGCCTTACATGATATGCTTTGTGGTTATTCTAATTATTCAGACACCTTTAAGAAAAATATCCACCAGTACAATGCTGCTTTTGCATTTTCATCTCTGGGAGTGAAAATAGATGAATCTATTACATGTGCTGCAGGACCTTATAGTTTCCAAATGAATGGTGAACTTCATTATCTTGCTGGGTCTCTCATTCCTGAACCAGATGTGCCTGCAGTATATGCTCAATACATTCATGATCCAGCCCAGCAATTGGATGTTCGCAGGTGCAGAAATCAAACTTTTAATACAATGAAGGACTGAATAATTTATTACATCAATTATGATACTATAGATATAATGAATTGAACTTTTGTACATGCTGCTAGGATTGAAAATTGTGCTCTGTATTGTGATAAAGCCTTTACCCACGGGTCGTGCCGAAGGCACGGGTTCTAAGCTCGTAAGTATCATCGGGCATGCCGCATTTCAATTGAGCATTGGACAATTAAAATATCCTGTACAGTTTACACAGGACCACAACGAAGGACGCGTCGCGCTATACACTACATTGTCAATACATCGAGGCGTTTCAGCCTGCTATTTTCACCTCTCTAGAACATTTCTGCTTAGCGATTGCGAAAGTACAAGTAATCTGACACGTACCTTCAGCAGCAACATTCGAGAATCATCCATCATCACATCCGTCACCTCGAACAGATTTTCGCTGATCACCTCCATGTACGGCAGCCAGCTAGTCACATCCTGTCTGAACACGCCACGCACATTTGTCGTGGTGGGAGATGTCACTACACGTGGCGAGCACCAACTTGCCTTCGCCTTGCCTTTGCCCTTGCCGTCATCACCCTCCTCTTCAAGACGGCGTTGCTCCTGTAGACACTCCGCGATTGAATATGGGTTGTAATCCCTGAGCCGGAGGTGTCGCCAGCCTGTGGAACGTTCGTCGTCGTCGTTGTCTTCGCCAGCCTCTGAGCCACCCCTTCCGTCGACAGGAACCGCGGTCGTTGCGGAGACAAGGGATGTCAATTCAGCGTTCAAGGTTGAGGACGAGGACAGGGACACAGAGTCCGAACTTGGCCCCACCGCTATAGGAACCTCCTCGTTCGCTGTGGTCGCCGTAATGTTGCCCGTTTCACCGCTTGCTGGGCCAAGTGGTCCGTCGTCAGGCGGGAGTCCAACGGAAGTTTCGGGCGGTGACATTGGCGGCGTGCCATTTACTACGACACGCCTTGAATAAGGGCTGTTGATCTCTTTGGGTGTGACGCTTTCGATAGTCCGCAGACCGTATATCGAGTGCTGCCAATCAGTGGTGAAGCATTCCGGGAACCAGCGTGTAGTTTGAGGACCCCACACGGACCAGGGAATTTGCAAAGGGGTGGGAGTCCCAGGTGGGTGCGCCCCGTTCCCAGAAGGATGGAGTGTGAACGTGTAGGGATGGAAAGCGGGCGGGGGAAATGGAGGGAAGGCTGTGGCGCTCTGAGAAGGTGTGGTGAGGGGAGTTGCGGGCGAAGCGATGCTGACATAGAGGCTTGGAACAGTGTGGGGCGAAGGGGTTGAAGGAGTGGATGTACTGCTGGCGGGTGACCCCTGTGGAGAAGCTATGTCCGAATTGTCCGTATCTCGAGATGGGTTGAAGAGTTTGCGCGCCCTCGTTTTGCCAATGTTGAGGTAACGGGCTCGCGTAGTTTCGTGCCACTCGGGCGGTGGATGCAGGAGCGTGTGAAGGTTGACGAAGAAGACAAAGCAATGAACGCGGTGAGTATCATCATCCGTGGCAGGATTGAAAATGTATAGACAGCACGCGTGTATCCGTTCGTCGGGCTTGGGATGGTAAATCGGCTTTCCAGGCGCATCGGGACCTGGTTGTGGCCGTGGGATGGATCCAGGAGCCGGATTACTGCTCATGGTTATGTACCAATACATGTATCCATCGGATAGTGGGGGAAACCCATAGCTAGCTTGGCATGCGGGGGCGGCGCCTTCGATGATGGGGTTCTGGAAGGTGTAAACCTCGAAGTTGCCTGTTGGTCGGACCACGAGAAACGCATCTTTAGATAAGAAAGTGAAATCGTCGATTCCAGACACGCGAGTCATCTTGCACTAGATTAAAGATAACACGCGCGTGTAAGTGGCATGTTTTGTGGCAAGTAATATCACGACGTACCGAAACCTGAGGGCGGTTTATCCAATCCCATAGTTCTAGATGTGCACCGACACTGTCGTGTACCTCTTTCACTAACAGTGCAACAAGGTCCCCCGAGACCTGTACTCTGACAGCCGCCATGTGTTCCGACGCCTGGTGTGTCGGAGACGCCTTCAATAGACACGATAACACGGGAAATGGTGCCTTTGGATGAGGTTCGTTGGTGGATAACGAACGTAAATGAAGATCATAAACGTATCCCGAGCTGCATTGGCATATTCATAGTAAGCACATCGGGCTATTGAACAGAGTACAATCGCGTACTCGGGTGTAGCGAGGGCAATTAGGACAAGGAGATCTTGCGACGGATCCATAGTGAAGTCAATGATAGTGACGTCGGACATCAAATGCGTCCAGCTTTTCAGGCCATCCTCGCAGCCCGGGGGTCCCGTCGGTAGTTCCATAAAAGATATCGAGGCAGTTACCCTGCGATCGTCCTCCCTTCCATTTCCATACAGCCCCCCCACGAATTCATACACCGAACCCGTTGGAGGCAATTTGAGGTTATAACTCCCGGTCCAGGCTAAATTCTTCCATGCGCGTTCCCTATCACGAAGTCTTTTGAGGCGAGTAATGTAGGGTGGCTCCGATGAAGGGGGCAGGAGAGAAACCATCCTGTGTTTTGCGAGCTCGATGGTGTATAGCAATCGGGAGGAGTTCAGTATAACTGTTCGGAGCTGCCTCGCGACCTATGCCCGCGCAGAATTGAGACGAAGGCCTCACAAGAACAAATGATCGTAACGCACCACCGTACATTGGACCAGGTCTCTCTCGTTGAGAAAGTCCAAAATATGGCAGATGAGTTCCGCCGGTAGATTCACGAACTGCAGGGAAGAGTCTTGCATGGCGATTTTGTCCTGAAGATTTTGGATGTAGAATAAAATATGACAACAAGGAGGAAGCAGCTAGCGGGTTTTAGGACGGATTATACACGTTCTAGATAGATACCCGTGGAGAGGAAAACCGTTCAAGGAGTTAGAGGACAAGAAGAGTGAGAGAGGCTCAGTGATTGAATTTCCTAATTAGCCGAGCACGTGGTGGCGATTAGCCTTGTCATTGCCCACACACGACGTCGAGCCCTCTTAGGCTCAATTTCTCGATGTCGGGCAGTGGCTCTCCCTCCGGATCCATTAAGGACATTTCCCGTGCTTCAGTTGATAGCGAGCGTAGTCCAAACATCTCGGTGGACTCTGTTGCGGCGAATGGACATCGGTCAACACACAATAATGGCGACACTGGAGAGGACGCGGACGCTGATCCTATTGACCGGCTGCAGCGGGAGCTAGAACGAACGCGGGAGGAGAAGGATACGCTAGCGACGCAATATCGCAATCTACTAGCCAAGTTGACAACGATGCGTACGACTCTCGGGAACAAGCTGAAGCAGGACGCCGTGCGTAGTCTATTGTTATGTTCCTCTCGTCCTTCTGACACTTTCGTAGGAAGAACTTGACCGGAGGGAACAGTTGGTGCAACAGCTGACGGCCCAGAACGACGATCTGGCGTCGACGGTCGAGACACTCAAGGAGGAGCTAATAGCATCGCACGAGGAGGCAGATCGCGCTGCAAACGAGCTCGACTCAATGCGCAGCCGCACCCTTGAAGAGAACGCACAGGAGAGCCTGCTGCGTGAACGGGAGCTCCGCGAAACGCACACCGAGCTCGAGCGGTGTCGGATGGAGAGGGAAGAGTGGGAGCGGACGGCGCTGCAGGAGCGCGCGCTTGTGGATGATCTCAGGTCTTCTGTGGAAACTTTCAAGCATGAGCTGGAGATGGAGCAGGAGGCGAGGGAACGTGAGCTACTGGAGCTGAAGTCGGAGAGAGAAAAGTCGAGCAACTTGCAGTCCGTGCTGCAGGATTTCCAGGCAGCAAAGGACCACGAGTTGAAGCAGGCCGTCAAGGAGTACGACTCGCAGCTCACGGGCGTTACACAGTCTCTGGCGGAATTCAAGCATCGGGCATTGACTGCCGAGGTAGGTGCCTACGACGTTGCTTTTGCGAGCGCCCTACTTACACGACGACAGCTTCAATTGGAAGAGTCCACCACCAACTCATCTCGAACACAAGAGCTAGAGAAAGAGGTCAAAGAGAAAAATCTTCTCATTGGCAAGCTACGACACGAAGGTTCGTCACCTCGTTCGCGCCCGTACGACATCTGACATCAGGTCTGTTTCAGCTGTCATTATTAACGAACACTTGATGGAAGCGCTGCGCCGTCTACGCCGCAACTCATCTGACACAAATGTCGATCGGCGTCTTGTCACCAACGTCCTTCTCTCCTTTCTTAACACCCCACGCGCCGACGCCAAGCGGTTCGAGATGCTCTCCCTACTTGCAACTATCCTCTCGTGGACGGACCCCGAGCGCGAAAAAGCCGGCCTCCAACGCGCACAGACTGTGTCCGCCCCTTCGTTCTGGTCCCGCTCCTCCGCAAGCAACTCCCCCGCCAAGAACGTGGATCTCGATAAAACGGACGAAACGGAGGTACGCGTTCATCTCTTTCCCTCTCTTCCCGAATATTATTGACGATCATCCCGACTACCAGTCTTTCTCTCGCCTCTGGGTCGAGTTCCTCCTCACCGAGGCTACATCCGGCGAGTCCATCGCCACATCCGCGGGGTCGCCACCTCCGCGCAACAACACATCTCTCCCAGGGACGCCGACCGGCGCGTCATACCCCATCAGCCTTCCCAAACCCAATGGAGGCTCTGCAGCGGCGGGTCCACCAGCGGCAGGTACGCGTCGACTCGCGTCGTATACGTCACCTAGCGCGATGGCCAGCTCGCCGAACCTCGTTCTCATGTCCCAGCCATCGCGAAAGGGCAAAGAGCGCGACCCGGGGCCACCGTAGCGTAGCATGGGCTGCAGTTCCTGATGTCTGGCTTGTGTTTACTGTGAGAAGTGTCCTTTGGTGCTTTCATATGCTCTGTCAATGCCGCCCTTGCTGGATTTGGACTATGGACTTGTGTTGAGTATTTAAGCATTGTGTTATAAGTTCTCGTTATTCTGCTTCTCCACGTAGTCGTGCATGTCTTGTTGCTTCATTCAATGAGTGAGACTTCGGATCTAGGTGATTTGTGTCCGACGTGCACAGAGACAGAGCCAACAGGCCTGCACAACTTAGCTTCCGTTGAGGTGGAACAGCCTCGCGTTCGATTTTGACATTCAGCTGAACTTTCGTTGACTAGAACACCTGTATTTGCGCAAGTACATATCTTGTCAGCGTTTTGCACATGCGCCACTTGCCCTTATCCACCTCTTCATCTATTTTGAGAATGACAGAAGGACCGGTCCCTTGGCACGGCTAATTGGATTAAACGCCTGCCAACTTTGTACGTTAACTGCCCTTGAACAAAAAATGTTACTTTTACTGTTTTACAGATTCTCTGACGTTCACGCGAACTTTTTGGGCCGTCGGCCGCAGTTTCCTACTGTACTTATAAGAGGCGAGAGGGAACTTTTTGGGCTGGAGGGAATGCCTCACTCCAAATCAATATGTAATCACTCCAAACTTTACTTGAAGTCTAAATAGTAGTAGTAAATGGCAACTATTATTGCATCATTTTCGATCACGCATGCGGTCGTGCCTGCGTGATTTATGCTCAGCTGCGCCAGTCCCTCACTGGTTTGCTTCCTCAAGAGATAATGCAATTACACTCTTTGAAAGGTAACCGCAGTACCGATTTTTAATTCCAATGACGCTTGGTTTCAAAATCCAATCCGAACATATCCAAAATGCGCCACACGCCACGAGGTGGAGTGGCTGTGCCCCATCATCGGCATCGGCATTTCCCCGTCTTCGCCATGGCGTGTAGCAGCGTGCTCCGACGCCTTTGGAAATCGGCTCGCCCTGATCACAATACTTGAATAAAGCCTGCGTGGAATTGCGCTGTTGAAGTAATAGGTGATGCGCGCCCGACCCCGATTCCCTCTCACGTCCTGGTGGAGGGGGTGAGTCTCTGAGTGTTGAACAACATGCACCGGCTGATTCATATACGTCGCAAGGCCACCTATCACCCCCGGGGCTCTAGAGTCGCCAGTGTGCCGTCAACATGCTGGTCGTGAGCGACGCTGCAATCTCTTCATTTCACTACAGAAAATGTTAACTATATGCCTCCGAATACGTCCGAAAGAACAAGCGGCTAGCCAGGTCACTCAGTCAGTACACGCGGGATTTCTTAACGTTCCATGCGTCAACACAATTCTTGTAACCTGGAATTCTGGTATAGGTAGATACAACGTAAATCCAATAAATGTAGTAATATAAAGAACCGAACCCTGGTACAATATAGAGCCTACACGCCTGCAAGCTTCTTCAGCACGGAGAATTCCTCTTTCCCGGTCGCTTTGCAGAGTGCATAGAACTTGGATGTCGGGTCCTTGAGGAGGATCGAGGGACTGACGACAAGGACATCAGTGTAAGTTTGGCAGAGGAAGCGTTAGTGCTAGAAGTCGTACCGCTCGAATTCAGCAATGTGGCCTTGATCGAGCAACATCACCTGTTCGTTCGGTCAGGGATAGATCTTAGACTCAATATTTGTGGATAACATACCCTATCGTAATCGATGACTGTTCTCAGCCGATGTGCGATGGTCAAGATGGTGCTTGCTGCGAATTCGCTGGAGAAACAACAGAATAAACTTCGGCTTTTGGTAGCAGCGGTTGTGACATACTGTCGGATTGTTTTCCCGATGAGTTCGTCAGTCGCGTAGTCAACACTGTGGCCGCCATGTAAACATCATTGACGAGAGCTGTGAAATGTTCAAACATACCTTGCGGTCGCCTGAATGACACCAATCAGAAGTAGATGAATACGTCGCAAGCATATACTCACCTCATCCATGACGAGAACTTTGGATCGCTTCAAAATAGCCCTCGCCATACAGAGCAGCTGTTTCTCCCTGGACGCAGTTGAGTCCTGGAGCAAGTCTGTACAACATGACAATAGAGGCTCACCCAGTTGAGAAATTCTCTCCACCCTCTGACACGGATGAATCCAAGTTCCGGAAAACGTTCTGATTGACGGCGGCGACGTCCTCTTCAGGAGTTCCCTCTGAGGGTATCAAGTGAACGCGACGAAGGGCCTCAAACTGAAGAAGGCAATTTGTTTACGCCATGCGAGTTGTAGATAATTTGCGAAACTTACGATCTCAGCATCCTCGTATTCATTGAAAACGTCGAGGGTCGATCGCAGGCTTCCACTTAGGATGGTCGGATCCTCTGTGTGAAGTGTCAACGAATGTATGAAGCGAGCGCTGAAAGGACTGACGAGGAATAATGGTCAACTTGCTGCGAAGATCGGTAAGGCCGACTTGAGCAATGTCGAGTCCGTCCACCGAGATCCTTCCCTCTGTGGCTTCGACAAATCGGAAGAAAGAAAGGGCAAGTGTGCTTTTGCCAGAACCGGTTCGTCCCAGTATGCCAACCTTTTCGCCAGGCAGGACCTTGAAGTTGAGCTTATGCAGCACGTTTGGCAATTCCGGCTGATGATTGGACGAAATGAGGATGGAAGTTACACGAAAAGAAAAGGAAACGAACAGCGTAGCGAATGACGAGGTTCTCGCATTCAATAGCACCCTCCGATGGCCAGGACGCAGGCGGCCGTGGCTCAATGAACTCGGGCGGTTCTCTGGTAAGCTCAGAGTATTCTTTGACGCGCTCTAGCGCAACCTAGAAACTGTCAGCTTCAGCTTGTCGAATGTGAAAGGGTGTCCTACCATTGATTGTTCCAAGCCAACGAAGCGTCGGACCATAAATAGCAGATCGGAAGTGATAGTTGAGGCAAAGGCGAGGGCGAAACCGGCGAGCGATGCATTAATGCTTGGAGTGACCAAGGATGCTAATGCCGTGGCGCCAATGACACCACAAGAGAGCAAGTTGAACCGAATGGAAAGCCATCTATTAACTGCAGAGACGTCAGCAAAAAAAGTTCTGGCCTGAGTACAAGCATTCTGTACCTCCCCACATCCAGTAATATGGGTTCGAATTCTGAAATGATAAGATATCAGCTTGGCATTGAGCGAACTTGATTGGGGCGTACTGTGTCTACGCAAGAGAGCATATCTCGTAAAAACTTGGATGACGCGCCAAAGGCCCGAAGGATGGTGACGCCCGAAATAGTCTCTCCATAGATTGAGTATAGAGGAGAACGAGACACAGAGTCTAGTGTATCATGATAAGCCAAACGGAAGGAGCAAATGAGAGGAGGAGAATCTTGCCGAGACGCCTCAAATCCCTGGAAGTTTGGCCGTAAATCTGGGTGAGAAATGAGATCAAGCCATTTCAAACACGTTATTGACAATACCTTTGCAGCTGTATAGGACAGGGGTAAGGGCACTTCAGCATGTAAATAAGTAGTCGAACGCACCATTGTAGTAAATGATCCCAAAGACAATCATAGCTAGAACAAATGGAAGCCCGCCAACGAAGCTGACAGTGATGATCGTTGTACCAGCCGACAAGCCTAACATGAGACTCCTTCCAAAGTTATCCGACAAGCTGCTATCTATGCCTGTAAAAGATCAAATGCTGAGGAAGTTTCCTACGATGTTAAAGGGAATAAAGATCGACCTTCGAAATCCTTCCCAAATCTGTTGAGTAATCGACCGCGAGAAACGGTATCGTGGAATCGGATATTGGCGAAGAGAACTGTTTCCAGGAGGCGCTTATACAAAACAGTCGACGCGTTGATGGACCCATCGTAAAGCACAAAGAATCGAAGTGTGCTGAGAACAACGCCCAGAGTCGTAATGGCGGCGTAAACCCCGATGTAAAAGCTGGGACTTGCTTCATCGTCAAAAGAGGCACTTGTCCAGCGCCTGGAGCATCGTGAGTGGCGAGGAACATGATGCAATTAGCTGGCTTACCTTAACCAGCCATTTTCAAAGACAGGGCTCAGCATCGCGATGGCGTATACAGCCAAAAATAGTGCCCAATACCAGCCATTACCACAAGCTGAGAAATATGTCGCCCAGACATCTCGCCCGATGCGGCCAACCGCGCGCCGTTCCTCCTCGACGAGTTTCCTGGGAGACTTCTTCTCCGAATCGGCCTTCTTGACGTCTGAAAGGGACGCGATAGTGGAGCTTGACGCCGAGTTGGAATCCTCTTGCTTCGATAACACGGATATATCATCTACGACTTCCTCCTCCTTGCTATCGCCAGCACCTGTGTCTGTGGATTGAACAAGGGTCCGGATGACGTCGGAGGTTTGGAACGAAGCCTGATTGCCTTCGAAAGAGACTCGGCCGTTATCCAATGCAACAATGTAGCTCGCGCCTGGAGCGCAGAGCTGGACGTGATGGGAAACGAGGATGACAGTCCTTCCTTGCATCAGGTCGCCCTTCAAACACTTGTGGTAAAGGTGATGAGCAGTATGAGCATCCACTACACCACACAATGGTATGAGTATTTAGTCCGCAATCATTACGGTAGAGACGGACCTGCAGATAGAACATCATCTAGTAACAGAATTGAGGCGCGAGAGTAGACAGCACGAGCAAGGGAGACTTTTATCGCGCAGTCAGAAGCCATGGTTGGCGCTCAACGAAGAAATAATGCCTACCTCGAGCCTTCTGGCCACCAGACAAGTTCACCTGCGACAGAAGATTGAGGATGTCCTCGTGGAAGCATTGAATCTAAAAAAAACTCACCCCACGCTCTCCGATTTCAGCTTCGTCGCCGTCTTCTAGAATCTCAAGGTCGCTGACCAATGCGCAAACCTGCACGACAGCGTTAGAATGTGATTCCAACCACCGACTCACTACGTACCTCGAGCGTCTTCTGATATCTCTCCTCGTCATAAGGATGGTTGAACAGAATGTTATCTGAAGTAATAAGAAAGAGTGAACGACAATTCCAAAGATATTTAACGGATTTCTCTTTCTTACCTTTGATAGACGCATTTCGAAGCCAAGCCGCCTTCGCCGCAAGTTCGACGTCAACATCAGTTCGCGCGAACAAAAAAATCACATTACCTGCGGTACATAGGCACAAATTCCTGGGACGATCCAGTCTTCCTTAGCGACCTGGACACCGGCGAAAGAGGCTAAAGAGTCCGGTGGCGAACGAGGACACAGCACCTGGCCAGTAAGCACGTCTGCCTCTCCAAGCAACGCTGAAAAGGTAACCACGAGGTCAACGTCAGCAGCCTAGCCGTGAACGGACCCAAGGCAAGACACAACGTACAAAGCAAAAGCAGAGTCTTTCCCGATCCGAGTTTTCCGCAAATGAGCGAGAGCTCGCCGATTGGGAAATTCATGCTCATGTCCAGAAGCATGAACTTGTGTTTGGGGGTCGACGCAGCAGATGGCGTGGCACTGGCCGTTCGGAGGGAACGATCCTGCGGCCATGTCACAGTACAGGACTGGAATGCAATGACCTGCGATTGGTTCTCTATAGGTGGTACAGGCGTAATCTCCGTGCCGCTCATATATTTTTCAATCCGGCGGAGTGAAACCAAGCTCTGAGATAGTTATCAGTACAATAACTCAAAACGAAAAATAAGCCTGTCGTACCTGGAGCAAGTTGATGAACGTTTCGGGAAGAGCGTTCAACGCGAACTTCATCTCGTTGAAGACTGATGTAAAACAGATTAGTACGAATACGCAATGCTCATCAGGCTGGGGAACGGCCTACCAATGATCTGAAGGGATGTATGTTAGTGGTGTCAATTGTCAGCTGATTACAAATGACTCACAGATGTGAACGCAGTGGAGGGAGTTAGCAACTCCTGCCTCACGACGGTGTAGTGCCAGAAAGACACTAGTGTAACAAGAATGGGTGATCCGTTCCAAATAGCATTCCACAACGTCTGGACGAGAAGACGGTGTCAGAAAACACATGTATGAAAAGGGCTTCCTTCAGATACCTCTATAGAATAGTTCAATTTCTGGTATTTGAGTTCCTTCTCCCGGACTTTGAGCACCTTGGCCTCAAAGTTGCGTTCCCAGGCCATGAACTGCAGGGACAAACATCAATGCTAGCTAGTGTGCAGATTGCCAGAAATGACGTACTTTGAGCATCCGGATACCTCCCAGAATCTGAAACGCAGGTAGAGATTGGGTAAAGGTCATCAACAATGTAGATGAAGGGACACTAACGCACCTCGTTCATCAAAGAAACACGCTCATCGCGCGCCTTCATCAGGTTCTCCTGGGCTCCCACGACGACTTTCCCTGCGTAATGATTCAGCGGCAGGAACAGGCACGTTACGCCCAGTCCATAGAAGCAGGAAACACCTAATCACCAAAACATGATCAAAACAAACGAGCTAATAGTGAAGAAACGATCTTGATCGTACCCAGAAGTTTATACAGGAATATAGACCCGAAAACAATTTCAATAGGTGAGTCTATAGCACGTGAGATTTGCGGACGGAATATGAAAGAAATCACCACGCACCGACGAGAGCGAAAACATGCCACGCGAACTCGCTGACGCGGTCTACGTCTGTAGTCATGAGCGTCATAATCTGCGCCTTGCTTGAGAAGTCGTCCTCGTCATCTTTCTTCTCCACATCAGAGTCTCCTTCTGTGTTGGAACTACTGTCATTATTCTTATCCGCCGGGGATGCTGGAGGGGGGGCTGATGAAGCGACGTCCTTGCGCACGAGTGTTTTTGCGAATAGAATTGAGTTGAGCTGGATGCGGAAGCGAACCTGAAGCGTGGTGGTTGACAGGGACCACAGCTGTCCGGTAACTTGAAGAAAGAAACACGTCAGCGTGGTCAGCGTGCGTGGAACGCCAGTGAAAACAACTCACTGATGTATGTAACGGCGTGTGAAGTAAACAAGCCGACAACATAGAACCAACCCCAGCGGGTATCCTTCCGCTCCGGGTCATGCTCCAGATATTTCACGAACTGCTGGAGGAAAAGAGAGGGGACGTAAAACATCACCGCACTGGTCGCCGCAAGTGCCAGCAGCAGCAGCATGGCGGATAGGTTAAGCCTCAAGAGGCGCCAACCCATTTCCCAGCCATTTCCGGGCTTGGGACGCCAATTTCCAAAACGAAGCCGGACCTCGCGCATCCCGCGCTTCATCTTGGAGTAGTTGAACGTCGCGCGCATGTCGCCAGGGACGATCGGTAGGTCGCCCGTCTCGAGGCTCGACGCGGTGTTACCCAGCCACACGACCTTGGTGGTGTACGAGAACAAGAGCGCCTCGTAAATGGACGCGCCTTTGATGCCAGCGACGTTCTCCTCATCGTGGTTAGTCGTGGCCTGGATTGTTTTCTCGGAGTATATCCGATCAGGAGGGAAGTGCAGGCGTGGACCCTGAGACGTGGTGAGGTATAATGCAGACGCAACCGTGTATAGCGCGAGTTTCGCGAGCCAGAGATGGTGAAGACCAGGCAAAGATTGGGTGACTGGTGGAGAATAAGGAAGGATGGCGGTCGTGCCTAGGGAGAAAAAGGCCACCGTGGTGAGAGCCCACAAGTGTTGGATGTATTCCGAGTGAGCCTCGACTGCGTTGATCGAGAAAACTGCTATGGTGACCAAGTAAAACGAAGCAGCGCTAGAGATTGAGTTGACCACGATATCCGCGCGTTCGTCGTTCGCGACTGACCAACCGAGTAGAATGGCGTCTATGACCACGACTGCAGTCAACAGGAATGCGATGAAGGCTTTGCGCCATTTGATCTAGAAGATATTTAGTCAACTTTCCTCCAAGATAAGCATGCAACAGAAGGCACCTTCGCCCAGAACGCGTCTGCCTCAATTGGGTACCCATCAATTACATCCTCCGGTGCCGTCACGTCAAACGGATCGTGGTGCCGTGTAGTTTCCTCCTCGTAGTCTTCTCCTGCATGCGTTGGAAGCTGGATCTTCCCTTCCTTCGGTCGATTTAGGTAGAATGTGGCAGCACTACCGAATGCAGCGATCGCAAGAGCTATGGACACTTCGAGCTGAAACCGAGGCATACGACTAATGCCTGTTGCAAGGTTGAGCGGCGCCTCGCTGGTTCCTTATCCTTCCCTTCTATAACGAAAGCAGGGTTCGTATATGAGTCAATCAGAGAGAAAGCGAGAGCCGCACGAGAACCGCCGGCAAATTTTCTAAGCAAATTGTGCTGACCAAGCATAACGCGCTTCCAAGTCCCAATGATGTGCTAACTTGGGCATCAATTGCAAGCTATTTATATGTATTCTGGCCGTTA
>JABCKV010000380.1:0-13516 GCA_018282005.1 Asterophora parasitica | reverse complement strand
ATGACAGTGGCGGATTTGGTGGCGAGTGGGGTGATACAGCTATTGCGGGCACTACCAGGACTTGAACATTTCGAATTCGGGAAGCCGAAAGAGTTTGAGATCGGCAGGTCGTGAAGTGGTTGACGAGGTTTGAAGCAATGCAAAACCGTGGGCAGAGGTGAAGACCGGGAGAACAGCTTGCAGGAGGGAAGATAGGCTGAGGAGCTTGAAGTTGGAAGGTAGATTGGACGTACCCGATGTCGAGCTGGTCACCATGGTCAAATTGCAGATGATTCACTCGGGAATGGTGGCTGAATTCGACAATACTGCAGCAGAGGAAGTGGACCTCACTTTGGTACGATTTACATTATCGAGGTTTAGATGGTGATGCGAAAAGGAGACTCGAGGCACTATGTGTCCCAGGGCATTGCATTAAAGCGGAATCACGATGGAACAACCCAATATACATACTTGCTAGTTCAATACTGGAGTACCTGCTCCGTCTGCGCATTCATTAACCTCAATTTCCATTCCAGCGTCGCCACTAGCCAAGGCTGCCCTCGGCGCGCTGTCTTACGGCAGGTGTACCCCACCCTTATCAATCGTCTCCATCCTGGTGCAAGTTGAAGGGCACTTCGTGCAGAGAAACTTGCTACAAGGAAGGGCGCGTAGCCTTCAAATGCTGGTGGCAGATCTCATACACCGCTTGTACATCGGCGATGGTGGATTGGTGGTGAGGTTCTTGTTGGAATATAAATAGTACCAAGCGCACCCAGCTCTACATAGCCCCTTTTACCCCTCGATGTTTTATTTATTTTTACCTGACTGTACACATTTCTAGGTATATATGTATGTAGATATAACACAAATGCCCTCGTGCGATTGCGAGGGTCCACTGCTTCACCCGAGTAGATGCAAAGACACGTCTATTTCAACAGTTCTCCCAAGGCAGGACAATGGCCATGGACATCCCAAGACGTCAAATCAGTTTCAATGCAGTAGAATAGAATCTGAGGATGTGTCTAAGTATGTAACGAAATGAACGAGATAAAATACTCAACAATCACACAGCTCTAAACTTCAGAAAGAGCTATTTCGCGAAATCCAGTGTCACCGAGCGCCGCAAGAGGGAACTGCCAAAAATGATGAGAGTGGAATTCGAACCCACGCCACGAATGACCAGATTGAAGGTACGCGTCGAACGCGTTGGTCCTTAGTCTAGCGCCTTAGACCGCTCGGCCATCTCACCATGATTCGGTGGCGCTGCGGCAGAGTTTAGCCGCGAAAAGATATCCTTGTGGAAGAAAAAAATCGTGAATGTATGGACATGCGATGGACATGGGAGACCTGACAGTAGAAATTGTGCACCCGACCAGCTGAGAATACTGGTACTGAAAGCTGGGAGGCCCCAGTCAGTGTTGAGTTCGGAGGTGGAGAGGGGACACAAAAAGTGCCTCTGCTGAAGTCATGGCATGGGTCAAAATCCATCACAAAACATTAAAAGTGACATTGCGATAAATCTCATGCAGTAAGGGAGAATTGAACTCTGTGAAGGCAGCAATGCGAGCATATAGGCCTGTACTGCAGGTGATGCTCTGGGTCCTGGACAATCCCACCATTGTATCAGTATCATCCAAGCATTGGCATCTAGTCAGTGTACTCTGCAGGGTCCAGACATCTTCGTGATTAGATTAATTACACTCAGCAAAAGAGGAGATGCTATGGAGAACTTACCCTAGATAGATTGAATTCAATGCAGCACTGCAGTGTGTTTCCGTATATGATGACTTGAAGTTGGCCCTCACAAAATGCCACTGCCAGGCCCGCTCAGCAAGCATTGCAAAAAAAAAAAAACATCCATCATTGTCCATGTACTAGGTGTGAGGGAGAATCAAACTGCATGACCCCAGGCCACCCATTCATCCCGATTTGCGGACTCGCAATGTGGTGGACCTGCTGGGTCATCTCACACTTCTTTGGGAGCACTGGTTCAAGGATTTATTGAGCAAGGTGCGGACTGAGTAGCTGGTTCATCAATCCTTATGCTGTATATATGACAGGAATTGTCACATACTGAAGGGCAGAGTGATAGAATGTTTGCAGAATTTCACCGCTGGCTGCCCAGTGACTTGACATGGGGTAAGCAAAAGTATTACACTGTCTGGCAATGTCTGCTCTCACTATGTATTGAGCGAGGCTCAAACTCCATCCCTGGGAGACCGACAACCATTGCACATGCAGCATGCATTGATGAGATGGCTGGTCAGTCTCTTGGGCCACCTCTCTATTTCCATTCATGAGCAGCTTGAAGATACACTCTGAGAGATGTTAATTTGAAGATGCACCTTGGGGTTGTGGATAGATATAGAGAATGGCATAGCATGGGCAGGCACGCTGCACTGCAATTGCTTGGGCATGGACTGATCTTCATGCAATAAAAATTCAAGGGATGACACCAATTGGGCATGGTGTGAGGGAGCCTCAAACTCGATGCCAATGGCCAGGTTGCTAGGTAGGCATTACGTGCATCGCACCACCTGTGTTCTACCTGCTGGACTATGTCACTCTATCAATTGAGCTATCATAAGAAGCTAGAACCTACAACTGATCAGGTCGGTTGTGGGCTTTGGACGAGCCCAATCCTATCAGTTCGCTCCATTGTCTCCCCAGAAGTTTGAAGTTAAACCAGTCATTTGCAGCAATGGATGCCAGCGTTGCAGTGGTGTAGAGCATCCTGGGGCCATTGTACATGTGTCACAAGAGCATGAGGATCTTTTAAGTTGGCAGCAGGTGTTTCTGCCAATGCCATAATTGGAAAGGAGCTTCTATTGGGATTGTGCATTGTGAATGGTGATTGCACCGTACTGTGTGACATGGCCTCTTGGGTGGCATCTGTCCACTCTACATATGCATTCCAAGGCCACAGTACAGTCCACAATGGAAAATTTCTAGTGGCCTCAAATGCACAGTGGCCCTATACAGCATCCTGGGGTGGCGCAGGGAGGAGAACGTCCCAAGGTGGCCTCCGAGTCGAAAGACGAGATGGAAGCGAAGAAGATGCTGCGTCGACATGCAGATCTGTCTTTGTGACTGTGAAAAAAAAGTCCCATGAGTCAAATAGCGCAGCAACGCAACATCAATGCTCACCATCATCAACCTCTCAGTATCTCTTCCTCCCATCCTCATCATCGTGACCACAGCTGTAATTTGATTGACAAAGAATTTGATTCCATTTGCCCAATCTGCTCACAAGATCTTTCCATGCCTGCTAGATTATAACAGCCATTAGGCGCAAGCACAAGGGCACTCTAGCTATAGTAGGAGCATGATTAGGACCTAACTGAGTTTGAATTGACTTACTGCTTTTGTACAGGATGTAACTTGTACAAACAATGATGCACATTGGCAACAAGCAACAGATATGAAGCCAACACTACTGCCAATAACATGCTGACACTTACAATAGCCACCAAACTGTGAGGATGACATCACCTGCAAAGAAAAGGAAGAAAACTGGCAAGAATCCTGTTGGGCACCCACCCAGGACCAAAAACAAGCCTGATGCTGGTACCACAGGCTGAAAAGTGGGATGGCCAACTAAGGCAGAGGCCGCCGCTTATGCTGCCATGCAGAAGGAAGCAGAGGAAGGTATGTCATGATATTCACTCTTTCCAGAGTTATTTGTACTCAATGCAACTATTTTTCTTCCAGCAAAGCAGAATGCAGAGGCAGGGCCAAGTAATCCTATACTCCCTGTTCCACATGCTGGTTAGTTCTTCACCTGTAATGCATGCTTTGTCTCCTTGCTTATTTGCACCAGCTATTGCTCATAGTATTGCTCCCTCAACTACGGAGGCAAATGCACTGTCTCATGCCATGCAAACCATTGAACTCAAAACTTGTCCAGATGGTGTGATGCAGAATTCGGAGATTTTGGGCTGTGAACTGCAACAAGATGCATATCAATGACACATCTCTTCATTTTGCATGCTGACTTGATTTCAAGCTGCTAGTGTTCTTATGGCCATGAGCATGAGCACAGGCTTGGGTGTGCCACCAGCACCTTCTATCTCAGGCTCTGCACCAAGGATACTGTCACTTCTAGTCTCTGGCTCATCTACTCCCAGGATTCCCAAGGCTGCCCTGATGTCATTTCCCCCAGCACTGAACCTCTTGCTGTCTGTCTCAGCATGCCTTGAAAGTTTGGCTTCTGATGCAAACATGGTGCTGCCAACCTCAGCTTATGTTAAAACTGAGGATGATTTTAACACCATCCTTGGCTAACAGAACGATGCCTCTGCAGATTTGAGTGAGTTTGGACCACACCCTGATGAAGATTGCAGGCCTGAGACATCATTGGCTGCACCCTCAACTTTGTCAACTGCTCATGCTTTGACAGCCCCAGAGGTCAAGCAGTCTTGATCATCAATGCCAACATGGCTTGGTGATATGTACAAGGATGTTTGCAAACAGCTTTGTATAGAGATGGAGTGCAACCCATCATGCTGCCCATCATGCTACAACAATGGCACTTTCATGCTTTCATCCAAGGTGCCTTTCTTTGCCAGTGCATACACTCATCAGCTGTTGCTAGCTATATTCTACACCCCCCATTTCTTTATATGGCTTCCACACCTCTTTGCAAAGATTCCGTATGCTGGGTGTAAACACAGAGGCCACAGACGCAACAATGGGGAGGTCATCTACCTGCAACTCAAGTCCTTCTGCAAGTTGCCACACCGTGTCATTGACCTTGAGTATAATATCTACATAGTGGGGTATAACCTCTATTGCAGCAAATGCAGTGAGACACATCCCAGCTGGTTACAGCCAGTTTTAGACAATCTCCCTCCACCTCTTGCATCACAATTTACCTTTCATCTCACATATTGGAGTGGTCTCACTGACCATGTCACCGCTCTCCTCCAATCATTATTTCATTGTGGCTTTGGGCCAGTTCCTTTTGTGGACTCTTTGAGGACATATCATCTTCATTACTATGAGCAGCTCAAACTTCTATATCTTGAGATGGTCAAAGTCAATGTGGACTCAGCACTCGCAGGAATGCTTCGCCCCCATCAGTGGTTCAGTGCTTGGAATGACCCCACTGGCTATGCAGGATATGCCCCCACAACACAGTATCTCAGTGACTTCTACAACATATACATTGAGAAGCATGCACAGGAGATGGACTAGCACATGTCCATGCTATCTGGATGTATCCTTTCCATTGACCACAGTCACAAGGTGATTGAAAGGATCTTACCTATTCACAATTGTGTGCACTCACAAGACTATACTTATCAGGTTCCTAAATATCTTGGAAAGGTCAATGGAGAGGCAGTATTTGGGGCCCTTCACACCATGTCAAATGAGTACATTGAGGTGAAAAGCATGACATTGATGCCCACCAAGGCACATGATTAATTTATGCCAGCTCTTGCTCACATCCCTCACTCGCTTTGACAATATGGCCATGTTGACACCCAAGTTATTTTCACCGACCTTCCACAGCTCAATGGTCCTGAACTTGAGCGTGTATTTCCCTGCCTCTGCCACAACATATTACAAGTTCCCACTCAGTCTAAATTTGAGCCATTGGAATTCTCAGAAGGCTGGGATTATGCAATCCTGGATACAACTTTCCAAATCAATAACCGACTCGACATCCTTATGACTGATTTGAAAAAATTACCAGTGGCGGAGTCCCTGTATTTTGGCATGAACATGGAATGGGCTGTGGACTGATCTAACAGCATTCACAGTCATGTGTCCCTCATATCGATAGCCCATGCAAAGTTTGTTTATCTAATTTGAGTGTGTCCCACTTCCACCTGCACAATTTGAAATGAAATTGATATCCCACCACCATCTAGCTTTCAAAATTCATTGGAGACCAGGGCTTCCTCAACCTTCCTTACAGTCTACTGGCCATCCTTTGCAGCTTGCAGATTAAGAAAGCCGGTGTTCACATCAAGGGCAATCTCACACGTCTTTTCAATGACTGTGGGTTTGGTCCAGATGACGGCTCATTTGCTGGTGCCTATGAGCTTGGTGCTCTTGCTGTTGAGCACAAAATCAGCAGCCAGTCCAACACAAGCCTTGTAGATCTCATGGCATGGGTTCTTCATTGATATCTGGCAACGGACAAGTCACTGCAAGTCAGTCGGGGGTGGGATGATGTTGAGCTTTCAGCAGCTCATATCCAATATGCTACCCTTGATACTTTTGCAGCATGGTCAATTTACAGTGTCCTATGGGAAGCTCAGTCAGTGTAGAACAGACTTAACATATTGTTTGGCTAACCTATGGGAAGCTATGTTGTCATCAGTAACATATAGTAAGATAAGTAATGTAACAGGGGGGGGGGGGCTCACCTCAGTCAGTGTAGAATGGACTGAGGTGACCCGATGATCATTCAAAGGTATTTAAAGCATTCTAACTAACTGTGAGCACTGCAATATAAATAGAATAATTGTTCAAACGAGTAAGTACAAAACTTGCTATCTGTGTCTGGACACTGCCAGTCACTGCATACACACAGCTGCATGCCGGGCACGATGGCTTGCCCAATCCTTCCAACACTCCTCCTCAAACTGTTGACAGTCCAAGCGCAGCCACAAAATGTTTGGCCTTTATGCTGGGAAGGGCTTTTGTGAGGGTATCCATGGTCATATCATTAGTTGGGCAGTAAATGAGTTTGATCGATCCAGCCTTGATGATGTACCAAATATAGTGGTACCAGATGTCAATGTGTTTCATGCACGTGTGGTAGTGACCATCCTTTGTGAGTGCAATGGCAGACATGCTGTTGGAATAGAGTGTGGTGGGAACCATGAGAGGTCAGAACAACTCCCCAATCAGCCAGCACAGCCATATTGCTTCTTTGGCTGCATGAGTTGCTGCCACATATTCTGCTTCTGTCGTTGACAATGTTACCAATTCCTATTTCTTCGATGACCATGAAACTGCACTGCCATCCACCATGAAGACATAGCCCGAGATGGCTCTCCTATGCTCTTGTGAGGCTCCATCTGCATCCACAAATCCCTCCATTCCTTTTCTTCCTGCACCATATACCAATTCTAACTTCTTTGTTCCCAGCAAGTAACAAAAAATTTGCTTGACTGCCTCCCAGTGCATCCAGCCTGGATTATCCAAAAACTGCACAACTGTGGATCTGGCAAATGCAATGTCAGGCCAAGTATCCATTGCTGCATACATTAATGAGCTGACGGCCTCTTGATATGGAATGTTTTGCATGCGCATGATGTCCTCAAGTTTTGAGGGACTCTGGGACTTTGTTAATGGTGCATTTGGATCCATCAGGATTGCAGAGGGTTTTAGGTCACTGAAGTTATAGCAGGTGAGGATGGAGTCGATGTAGGCATGTTGGGAGAGGGATAGGATGTGCTCAGTGAGATCCCGCTGGATCTTTATTCCGAGGAGCCATGTTGCAGGCCCAAGGTCAGTGAGACTATACTTCATGTTGAGTTGCCTGGTGAAGACCATAGAGCGCTTTTCATAGGTGCAGAATGTTGTGTTTTCAGTCCTTCTTGGCATAGTCAGCTGGTTGCTTGAGGTACATGACCTCATCATTGCTTAGTCAGCCATTTAGGAATGCACTGTGAAAGTCAAAGGAGTCGATGGGCCAGCTGTTGCGGGCTGCTTCACACTTCTCTTGACACTGACAGTTCTCTTCTCTGCCCAATAGATGCAATGTGCACTGCTCTCCTCATCAAATCCAACCCATCAGCCAATTTTTGATCTCCCATCAAGCTTTGTGCTACTTGCATCATGGACACGGACCACCAAACCCCATGCAGGAACATTGGAGAGGTCTGGCTTGGTCCCCATGAGCATCTCATAGGGTGTCTTATCCTCAAGAGCCTAGGTCCAGGTATGATTCTTCAACCACATTGCATGCATTGCAGCCTCCCCCCAGAGGAATTTTGGCAGGCTACTTGAGTGCAGCATTGTGCACACCTTTTTGAGGATTACATAGTTGAGTTGCTTGGAGACTCCATTGTATTTGGGAGTGTCATGGATAGTGAGGTGGCAGATAGTACCATGGGCCTTGAGATGTGCTGTGAACTCTTCATCGAGGTACTCGCCACTGTGATCAGATCAGAGAGCTTTGATACTTGCACCATGCTGCATGGACAGCCATGCCTCATAGGACTTATAGGCTACAAAGGTGTCGCTCTTGAGTCAAAGAAGGTATAGTGTGCAGTGGTGGCCATAGTCATCTGTGAAGCTGACATAGTATTCCTTCTTGTTGATAGTTCCGACCAGTGCTGGCCCCCACAAATTGGAGTGGATCTCTTCGCCTGCATGCTTGTGCTTGCATATGCACTTTATGGCCTTTTGTGTCTCCTTTGCCCACTCACAAGACTTGCAAGTCATTGCAATGCTCGACTCATCAAGTGTGACTCCAAGAACAAGACCTTTCCTTACAAGCTTACATGCAGCCTCGTGAGCAACATGGCCAAGTCTACAATGGAGTTCATCAATCGAGAAGGTAATAGTTAGAGTGGGGTGTGCTGCCACTGCAGCCATGATGTTTTGAGGGATATGGGTGTGGTATAGGCCATTCTGAGCAGTGATCAATCCAACTCGCTGATGTAGCTTGTTGTAGATCAAGCACAACTCCCCACGGAAGATAATGGTGGAGCCATTGGCAGCGATGCAACTGATGGACACAAGGGTCACACCCATCATAGGTGCATAGAGTACATTTTTGAGGAGTACCTGAGATGATGAGCCCTCACCATTAGGAACTGTGATGTACATGTCCCCCTGGCCTGTGGCATTGAATGAGCATTTGTTGGCAGCAGTGATGGGTTTTGGGGCAATAGGATGGAAGTTTTGGAAGCGTTGACAAAGGCCTGACATGTGGTGAGATGCACCCAAGTCATAGAGCTCAACATCTACCAGACCACTTCCCAAGCTCTCCTGTGCATCCTTGCTCAGAGTGGCTGCAGCAAAGGTGTGTATGTATGCCTCGTCTCCAAGTCTGAGAAGCTGACAGTTGTTTGCAGCTCTCATGACATCAAAGTATCCATCATCTGACTTGCCACTGTCCTCCTCACCACCATGCTCACCATCACTCTCTTCATTGTCAGCATCATTGTCGAACTCATCATCAGAGTCCGATACCTCTTGGAGTTTGGGGATCTTGTCTTTGCTGTTGAAAGAGATCTCAGTCTGGCTGCCTGTTTCAGAGGGATCAGTGAAGAGGTCAAGGATGCTGTCATCATCCAAATCAGATTTGGGCTTGGGCAAGGATAGATGCCCATTCAGGAAGGCATTTTGCATGTCATCCTCACTTGCAGTGTATCCCTCATCAAAATCAGCAAGTCCTGCAAATGGATCACTGCCCATCCCTTCCTCTATAAAGTTCATGATGTTGGCCTCTGCCATTGCCATCCAAGCCTCATCCGACTCAGCATCCTTTGACTTTGCAGCTCCTGCTGTGTCCTTGTCCTTGCCTTTGCCTTTTGACTTTAGGCCCTGGCCCTCCTTCCCACCACCTGCAGCCCAGCAGTTGGCCTTCACATGGCCTTTGTGATGGCAGTTAAAGCACTCAATGTTCTTCTTTGAGGCTCCTGCTCCACTGCGACCTTTCCCTCCAGCAAAGAAGGCAGCATTCTCCTCCTTCTTCCCACTTTTTTGCTTCATCACGCAATATTTGTACTCTTTGGTAACAGTTAGCATGAGTGCATTGGCAGTGAGGGTTGTTCCAAGAACACTCAACGTGGCATTCATGGCTGAGATATAGGGGTTGTAGGAAGGGGGTAGTGATCCAAGTATGATCATGTAGAAGTCATCATTGGTAGGTGCATGTCCCATTGATGCTAGGTCCTTGTGCATGGTGCACAACTTTGCAAAGTGTGCATGCACATTGTCCCTCTTGGTGCACTTCTCATCCTGGAGACATTGCTGCAGATCTACCGACACCATGCAAGATTTATTCTGGAAATCCCCCGTGAGGGCATCCCAGATCTCTCGAGTGGTAGTGTACCCTCAAATCTTCATGAACAGTGAGTCCGGAATTGTGCCTGCAATCTGCTGTTTGATGATGGCCTCTCCTTGCTTCCAGGTCTTTACTTCCTTCTTCCACTTGGTGTCGAGCAAGGTATTGGCTTGCGAGAGCGGAGACTGGGCACAGTTGGGAAGGGGATTGACAGGCTCAGCAGCAGAGCCATCAAGGTGATCGAGTAGGCCATGGGCATTGACGGACCAGAGGAAGCAGTCTTTGTAGATGACCCAGTTGTTTCCCAAAACGTCGAGTTTCAGGACACGCAAGAAGTCGTTGCCAAGTTTGGTAGAGGTCATATTGCAGCAGTATGTTAATGGGTAGGTTCATGATGTGGTATTGGTTTCTAAACACTGAGGTTGGGGCCCATAACCTATGGGAAGCTCAGTCAGTGTAGAATGGACTTAACATATTGTTTGGCTAACCTATGGGAAGCTACATCGTAGTCAGTAACATATAGTAAGATAAGTAATGTAATGGGGGGGGGGGCTCACCTCAGTCAGTGTAGAATGGACTGAGGTGACCCGATGATCATTCAAAGGTATTTAAAGCATTCTAACTAACTGTGAGCACTGCAATATAAATAGAATAATTGTTCAAACAAGTAAGTACAAAACTTGCTATCTGTGTCTGGACACTGCCAGTCACCGCATACACACAGCCGCGCACCGGGCACGACAGCTTGCCCAATCCTTCCAACATGTCCTTACGATGATCCCCTTGGGAAATGCCGTAACTTCATCAACAGCAGCAGGAACATCTGTGAAATTGCTCTCTCGTGATCACAATACCATGGTGGCACTGGGTCATGTTGCGCCTGATAACCGAAGCAATTTGACAGTGTTAACGTGACAAAAACTCGCCTCCTGGTAAACATCACATCTGTCCTGCATGGAGCATATCTCATTCGCAGCGACCTACTCAAATCCCAACAGGAGACATCCTTGGATACAATCAGCTCTAATGTACCATTTGGTCTTCTTTGCTCGATTAGGGACCTCGAAGTCTGCATTCCCACCAAATCTGCAGAGGATGGTCAGACCGCTCCACTCCCCCCCCACTCCGTACATCCCTAGTGCTGCATCCTACTCCAATGCATATGAATCATCAGACTACAGCTCTCCACTGAATGCCACCAATGATTCAGATGCAACATCCACCACTCCCTGGACTGAGGGTGTTGCGTACAATCCTGAAGAGGAGCAGTCCTGCTATGAGGCCACGGCAGACCCTCATGCTGTTCTAGAAGCACAGAAGTTGCCAGTGCCAGATAGCTCTCTGACATATGGCATCTAATGGATCAGATCAAGATTCCCGTTCATCATGGTCTTCGCCGCCCATTTTCGCGTGCTCTCCGCGATGCCATTCTTCTCCCAAATGTTGAGGATAAGGCTGCAGTGGAGGCAATTCTGGCTAGGCATACCATTACTTGGGAGCAAATGGTTCTCTGGAAACCTCGATGGGTCTGGAAGCACGTGAAGCGATTTGTATCCCGGCCTAGTATCCTTTACGCACGTGTCTCCGAGGTATACCGTTCCTTTGGCCCCTTGAAGGATGCTACAACTGGTCAGGCACTCTTCAATAATGCGTCATGGGAGAAAGTGAAGAAGACCCTCCAGGAGTCGATTTCTACATGGTTCTGGGGCAAGATAATGATGGTTTGACTCTTTATCGTTGCACCCGGGGCACTAACAATGTCGAAGGCGGAATCCACCAGAGCGTCGCAAAACGCTATGGCTCGTACAACACCGGACCCCAGTTTGCAGTAAATCTGCTACGAGATTATGGCCTTCACCATAACCTGAAGGTAAGCCGCCAACTATTTGAAGTTTAAGTGGTATGCTGATTTACCATGATTTCCGTCATACTAGGTTGGAACCTACAATCGAGCTGGCACAATGTACATCGGTTCCTTCGACATTTGGACTCGAAATCGCATTTCGCAGCTGGCAGATCTCATGACTACAGCATTTCCATCAAACTCGCGAGAGGTTTCAGTCATTGGTTGGGTCAACGGCAATGATTTTGAACGGTCCTCTGAGACATTTGGAATTCTACCACTGGCGGCTTCGAGCAAGAAGACTCTTGGGATGGCCGACTTTCACCGCGAATATGCCGCGAAGGAGAAAATACGTCATCTGCATCTCACAGCCCTGCAGAACACTCACTTTACCATCCTTCCCATCCACACCCCCAATGAGCGTGCACTCTTTTCTCTGCTTGCGAAAGAGCAACATGGCCAGTTTTCAGGACGCACTCAACCAAACTGGGTTACTCTGGCTTACACGTGGTCCCAATATTGCGACGGCCATACGATATTCTACAAGGTGCGCCTACAATAATGCTCGTAAAATGGCAACACCACTTGATGGCGACTTTCATCCAGCTTCCTGAGCACTTGAAGAACTACTTCAAGGCATGGAAGGAAAACCGAAATGAAGCAAACTCGATTGAAACGCAGCGCGCTGCATATGAACGTCTACGTGCATATCTTGACCCCGATATGCGCCAGATGCCATCAATCCGTGCTGCTCTCCCTGCTCCACTTGATGCTGAGGTGGACATGAATCGACGTGTACTGCAGGCCGAAGCTGTTTGTGAATGGGAGCTCGGACTTTTGCTTGGTCGCCATGTCCTTCGCCAATCGAACCTCCAATATCATTATGTCTCGGCGCCGGAATCAAATAACACACTACAGGCCGACCGGAAAGGGAAAAAACGTGCCCTTCCCATTGACGAATCGGCTGCTACAGCAGGACAGACTGCCGTCGTCAAGAAGAGGGCACCGCGTACATGAGTCAAGTGCCGTCACACTGACTGCCCAGGTGCATTTATGGGGCGGCCATGCAAGTTCACGCCACCATCATGACCAGTGAGTCCTTTCCCATCCTTCCATTTCCTCACACTCTCAACCAGTGCAGGGTTCTAGCATTCACAGTGTTTCCGAGTCCCCCAATAGCCATCTAGCAGTGCTCGAAGTTCCGATCAATTATGTTGACCTTAAGGCAGTCAATACTACTAGTAAAGTTCATTTAATATTCTATCTGACGCTTCGCTACTTTTCGTTCTCTCGTTGCCTCGTTTACCATAGTCCACGTCCCCGAATTCGCCCTCCTCCCCCCCTCTCGATTAATTAATTAATTAAATTAATTTCTCGCTCCTACTATAGCTAGAGTGCCGCCGCAAGTCAGCCGCGGTTGTCGTACTCTTCGCTCCTACCTCCACTTGTTACCTGGATTCCAGTAAAGGCGTGCTCAGAAAAACCTCTACAACAGATAACACACGAATTTCTCTGCTCATGCCCAGCTCGAGTGCGAGCTTGTCGCCGGCCCCGGCCTCCGAGTCTTCGAGCCTCAGCGTGCGCGTTTCTTCCCCGCTCAACCCGTCGTACTCGCCAGCTTCTTCTGCATCGAGCACACCCACACACACACCACGAACTATCCCGAGCGATAACGGGCTCTCGCCGCCGATGGCCTTTACCCGACCCCGCGGACACTC
>JABCKV010000379.1:0-13551 GCA_018282005.1 Asterophora parasitica | reverse complement strand
TGTTAACCATGAGGCTGTACTATAGAGTAGTATATAAACCCTAATAAAATACCTAGAGAACTCAGTTTAGTTCTCTTAGGTTTCTGCCTAGTCAACTCTGCTCTGCTCTCTTCTAAGTCTCTGAGAGGTCTGGCTCTTACAGTTTGGGTATCCTAGTAAATCCTTAGCAGGATGAAGCATGCCCTAACAACTTCCATCTTTGCAGTGTTGAACTTGGCAGTTGACACTATGCACCAGTCATCAAGGATGCCTTGAAGGGCTTCAAAGTCATCATTTTCGGAGAGGAATGTCATTGTGTCATCAGCAAAGAGGGTCATGATAAGTCTTTCCTCACTCTCTGGAATTTTGAACCCCTTGAGGTCAGAGGCCCAGAGCGCTGCAGCCAGTGGTTTGATTGCAAGGTCAAAGAGCAGACATGAGAGAGGATCTCCTTGTCTGATGCCCCTCATTACCTTCCATGTGGAGCTTAGACACCCGTTGATCATTATCTGTGAGTCCGCATTTTCATACAAGGTTTTGACACATAAGATGTATTCTTCAGGGATTTCAAATTTCCTGAGAGTTTGCCACAGGTAACTGTGGTCAATTTTGTTGTATGCCTTTTCTTGGTCGAGAGCGACAATAAGGCCATTTTGTTCGGAGGCCTCAGCATAATGAAGCATCATGCGGATGAGTTTTGTCTGGTCTGCAATGCTTCATCCTGGGATGAAGCCTGCTTGTGAAGGGTGGATTAAAGATGGAGCTACTCTTGCAAGGTGAGAGGCAAGGGCTTTTGTGAACAGCTTGTAGTCCACATTCAGGCAGGTGATCGGGCGATAGTTGGCAATATCATTATGGTCATTTTTCTTGTACAAGGGGCACATCCAGCCCTCTGCAAATTTTGTGGAGACTGCCACCCTATGTGTTTGAATGTCGACAAAGACCTTCTGGAGCAGGAGGACAATATCAAATGAGGCATCATCAGGTTCATCATCTCTTGGTTTCGCACTTTGGATGAACTGGTCCTTCAGTGTTTTTAGGAATTCATAGGTTATTCCGTCTAGACCAGCCGCTGTGTTATTCTTAGAGCTTTTCAGAACCATGAAAACCTCTTCCCGGGTCAGTCAGGCAGCAAGGAGGGTTTTTTGCTCAGCTGAGGTGGTGGTGGTCAGTTTGTCCAAAACTTCCTCCATCTTCTGCTGGTGCACGTCAGGGTCCACCTCAATGGTCACTAGCTGGAGAGAGTTGTGGTACTCCCTTCCCAGTTCTGCCATCTTCTGCGAGTGCGCCTCATAGATTGGAGCAGTGTTAGCTTGGGCTACAGGATCTCTAGGTTTCCTCAATGCATAAATCATATCCCTGGGTTTCGCTGCATTGTTTGTTTGAGTCCAGTAGCAGCATACTGTCTCGCCCTCCATCCTGTTATGGGTCACTACTTGGGCTCGCACATTTTGGTGGCGTTGGCGTTCCAATGAGCGCAGTTTGCCCTTGAGTTCTGCGGAGGTGTTCTTTCTGATGTCCTCCTCTAGGCTCGTGTCATTATTGACTTTATCGAGCTCACTCTGGACTTCTGCCATTTGTCGCTTGGCCCTGGGGACCAGGATTTTCTCCCTTTGTCGTGCTTCAGCCATTGCTTCCAACTTCCAATTGTGGTATATCATTTGGGTGTTCTCGGAGTCGTTGCGAGTTTCTCCTAATGACTCTATTTTCTTCAGAGCTTTTGCTCCGCTCTCTCTAAGGAATGTCTTGTAAGTTTTATCCTTTGTAACGAATTGAGGTATTGACCAGCGGCCTTTTCCTACCAAAGGTGCATCCTCATGTGCAATTTGGACAGAGACTATATCATGGTCTGTTCCGGGGATGCCATTTGGTTCTATTTTCCATTCTCGTGCAGACTCATAGACTTGCTTGGATGCATAGATCCGGTCAATTCGTGACTGCGACTTACGATTTTCCCCATCTGCCAGGAAGGTATAGGCTTTGGTGTCTGGGTAGGTCCTCCGCCACCCATCATGCAATCTTAGGCAATTGTTTAGCTTGCCCAATGCATTAACAGCCAACCAGTGATCCTCAGCCATTGGCAGGCAATCAAGAGAGCTTTTGACCATGTTAAAGTTGCCCAACATCAGATCGACTTTGGCCGTGGGGTGGGCTTGGAAGTATTCAAGGAGAGACCTCCAGAAGTCTGCATTTTCCTGTGCACCTGCATCCCCTGATTTGATATTGGGAGCATAGATTGCCAGAACATAAATCTTTGCGCCTCTATGCCAGTTGGTTTCCACTAGTATTGCCCTTCCAGGAATGATTACTGACATCTTGGCTCCAGATACATCTGCCAGGGAGCGGTTGAGAACTATGGCTATTCCGCCTTTGGCTCGGGGAGATTCAGGGTCAGGAGAGGAGAAGATTTTCATTCTCTTGAAGAAGAGGTCTTCCATTTCATCCCGTCTATCATCTGACAAGTGTGTTTCAGACACAGCCAGGATACCGATATGCTTATCGCGAATTAGTTGGTTTACATGGAACCATTTCGAGGTTCGAGTCACGGTATGCATGAAGCCTCTAATGTTCAGCGACGCTGCTCTAATTGCAGCTTTCATACCCCTATGGGCAGCAGCTCTCCGCCCACGTCTGTTTGGAGGGTTCTGAGTACCTCTCAAACTGGAGCCGGTCTGGTGATCGGGCTCCAGGTCCGCAGACGGTGGACCTACCATGGACTGTGGGTTACTAGCAGACTGCTCAGGTTGGTCTAATCCCTCCCTGTATGTCCCCGAGGGACCTTGCACTGACTGCGCTACTCTGCCTCCAAAGGAGTGCGAGTGTTCTAGAGAGCTGACTGCTTCTAGTGTGACGGGCCGCTGTTCCTGACCGGAGGGGCCAGAAGACGTACTGGAGCTTCCCTCCAGCTCCCTTTGGCCTCGTGTCACATGCCCGTAGACCTTCCTCAGCTCCCCCTCCTCCTGGGTCCAGGCGCCGGGTACGCCCTCCCCCCCCTGGGGGCCATTGAGCGTGTTGCCGTTTACCAAGTCGCCGCGAGTTTGAGTAGGAATTCGTGCTGTTGTACTGTTGTTAGTCGCAATGAGATTTTTTTGCCCCAAACGCTGGCCTGCTAAGCCAACGCCCAGTTTGGTGGACCTTCCCCTAAAGACATGCCCTAACTGAGCGAGCCATGATTAGGGAGGGTAGCTGAACCTCAGCATGGCCCCACCGGCGGCCGTAGGATTGTTTATATATGCCCCTTACTTACCAACCAACCTCCTAGTAACAGGCATTGCGAAAAGCGTAGATTGTTCCTACGGACACGATTCGGCTTCTACCGGCCTCAGAGCCAGGCCCAGACGAGGGATATATAACTGGTGAGATTAGAGATAGAGATGAAACATTGGGCATAATGAAAGCGGGGTGGCATGGACGAGAATTTGTAGGGCGGGGAGCTACTTCGAGTACGAGACCGTATTCCATCCGCGGTCGTCTTTGCGGCCCTTGCGGCCTCCACCTTCGGAAGGCCGACCTCGGCCTCCCTTGCCCCCTCTGCCGCCCGAGGTTCCTCCCCCTCGCCTGTTGGGTGAGCTGTTCTTCGAGGCTTCGATTCGCTTCCGGAAGCGTTCTGCATTGTCGGGCTTGGGGCCTAGCCAATCATCGATCTTTGGGAAGGGGCAGGCATGGCCTGGGTGCGTGTTTGACTTGCAGAATACGCAGTCGAGGAGTCTAGGGCTAACTTCGAGCTTCGACATGGCTAGCATGTACTTCTCGCGGCGGATCACATCCAGGAAATCGGAGTGCTAGATTGGGTCCTTAGTTAGGGGCTTCCCGGTGAGTTGCCAAATCGGGGCGGGGTTGCCCTCCGAGTCCTGTGTCTCGATGTACGTGACGTCGAAGGTTTTCGTAGCACGGCACGCCCTCTCGGACGTCGAGCCGGCGACATTCTGCGCGGCGAGGAGGCGATCTGCATATGAACGGAAGGCGGGGTTGCGCCAGAGTTTGTGCTTGATTGCCCCGAGGGCGTTGACCTGAGCTTCTCTCGATTTCTCGACCAGATCGCCGGAAATGTTCATAATGACCCAGGACTGGAGGTCCTTGTCGAAGGGGAGAGCGCTGAAGGTCAGCTCAGGGTGAACTGCGAAGGTCTGGTGCCAGACGAGGTAATCGCGAAGGTTCTTGCCGGCGCCCGACAGGATCATGGTCCAGGGTTTTTCGAACTCCCGCTTCTGGTTGGGCTTATTTCTAGGGAGAGCTTTGGCAACGGAGAGGGAGTCGCCTTCTTCGTGGAGTTCCAGTGACTTGATGAAGGCCAGGATGTTGGCGTTCGCTCGGGGATTATCGCGGAAATACTTGTTACCCGCACCAAAGGGAACTATAGCGATGTAGGCATCAGGGTCAGCCTCGATGAGCGTTTCGATGTCGGCGTCCAGGTTCTGGACGAGTAGGGTGTATGGGATAACGATGCGCGGGAAGACTGCGCGGGTAAAGGTCATGCACTTCACAGCGGGGATATGGATTTCGGGGCCGCGCTGGGAGGTTGGATCGAGGGGTTTTCGTCCATGCATGTAGGCAGATCCTTCATGCAGAAGGGATCGGGGTAGGTAAAGGGGTCAGGCATTTTCCTCTCTCTACGCAGTGGTCGTTTCAGCCGGGAGTCGGGTTCGTCAATTGTTTCCTCTTCTATTTCACCGTCCTTGGAGATGGACAATGGTAAGTAAAGCGAATACCAGTGGTGGGTGGGGTGGCACACCTCCAGATCACGGTCGCGGTCACGATTCTGGTGGTCTCTCTGTCGTCGACGTGCGTCTTCGAGTTCTTGTTGAAACTCGTAGTCAGCCAGGATTGTAGCAGAGAGGAGGAGTGGCTACTGGGCTTGTGAGGTGTTGCGGGGAAGGAGATAGGGGATCTAGCGCACTAAGAGGGATTTAATGATCCTTGGGGTGCTTTCACATCATCACCCTTTCTCGATTTTCCTTTGTCTGTTCGCATTGAGCCACAGCACGTTGCTCGCCACGAGGCGTCAGAGGGACCGTAGCCCGGGCTTGCTCGTCATAGTTGGTGAAGGTGCATGGAGCTGGAGAGGGTGACGCGCGGGGGTGGGAAAGGCAGATTGGCCTAGAGTCTGAATCGTGCGCACAGGGCGCCTGCTCTTTTGGAGTATCTCTCAATTTGAACAGCACGTCAAGCTCGATAGTGGGGCCGGTTGGGCTGGCGTAGAGAGGCGAAAGGGAGCGCCTGTCGGGACAACGTGTGATGAGCATTGGTTCGCGGCATGCGTGAGAGGTAAAGCGTGGGAGGGCTCCTTGGACGCCGTTTTCCTCAGTGTGCCAGCTTGTTGGGGGCTTAACAGGCTATCGTTGACCGCGTCAGGCTTCTACGGCCGGTAGAGCAGGCGATGTATAGAAGTATACGGCTATTGTACAGCGCATACATGACAAAAGTCCAGGCCAGATGGCTCGCGGGACGACGCGGACTGCGTTTAGATAGAGCCACGTGCTCCTCTCTCTGTGTGACTTGCGGACTGCTCGTCGATTTCTCTGCCCATCGAAGGGCACGAGGCGTCTGTTGGCTTCCCCTCGAGAGGGTACTAGTCCCCTGTGCCCCGTAGAGGCCAGACGCTGGGCCATCATGTAGATGATGGTGGTCCTTGTACAAGGGATATAGGTACGAACTTTGCGTAATACTCACCAACACATTATTACGTCGTGCCCTCGCTACGACAAATATAGGGACATCCTCACAGAGGATTTCCCGAAAACTCGAAATCCGCGAACTACTTGGCTCTACCAAAGGACTCGAAGTATTCACAACGTTCCTGGACAAGTCGGGAGCGTTTACGAAAACGGGCGAACCGCGCCGACAAGCAAACCGACCGAGACTGGAGGACAAGGAAAACGACGAAGGGGGCGAGGAAGGATGGTGGGAGAGAATGGCGAGAGGGGACGACGTGAAGAATGAAGACGAGGAAGATGAAGAGGAATCAGAGGAGGAGGACTAGGGTGCAGGATGAGGGGAGAAAAGCGACGCACGCAGGAGAGAGAAGAAGCGACATGAGTGAAGGACGGAGAGGAGTAGGAGGAGAGCAACAAGGGTTACATGCCCAGCCGCACAACCAGAACACCTGAACCCAGGATAACAACGCACACCATCACCAACACCACCACGCACTCGACGGGATACGAGCGAGAGACCAGCACGCGACAAATCCGCACGCATGAGGCCCACAGGGACCATACATCTGTTTTCCTTTTCTTTTCTTTTCCTTTACTTTACTCACCTACCCTATGCTCCATATGCTTCTCCCTATGATTCAAATATTCCCCTACTTCCTCGCCGCCTAAAACGTCGATAATATCTCTACTCGGAAATTTCTTGAGACATCGAATACCTTACACCGCTTCTCATACTTACTCTAATTATATTTGCCCCGCCATGCCCCTTAGCTCGAAGTAGCTTGCCAGGCAATAAACAGAATTCATAATCATCATCATATGGGGCACGAGGCTTGACAGTGGGCGACAATAACGGCAAACAAGTCGGAGATGGCCCTTTGGTCGCTGGACCGACAGGCTACAACAAGGTTGCCCGCTGCCCTTGCCATCTATTATTCCTAGATCGGCCACACAAGACGGTCCAATCTGCCTGGCCAGCCATTGTTCTGGCCTTCACCTGGTCACAGGCCATTGCATTGGCGCTGCTTGACTCTTGGCGTCGACCACTCTGGTCTCTCTTCACCGCAGAGCCCTGAATATCCGTAAACTACGAAGCCATGCCTCTTCCAGAGTCCTCTCTCACTCTTGGCCCGCACACGAACCCCGGAGAGTCCGAGCACTCCAAGCCCAAGGTGGCCATGCTCGTGAAACTCTCCACGGAGACCCTAGATGCCATTCAAGCCCTTGGGGAGAAACCCGCGATGGATTTTGAGTTTGGGGACGCCCCAGTAAGCACACCGCCCAGTCCAATGTCCTCGCAATGCCTGACCAGGAGTAGGGGATTTACATCGGGGACACATTCTACCCCATGCGCCCATTGAAGGAGCAGACGCCACATGAATTGTACCTCCGCACGCATTCAGCCTCTAAGCCCACTGCACCGCTCAAGCTCTACGCCAATGTCACTGGCAAGTTCTACATTGAACACGACGAACTTGACGACACTCTCAAGGACAAGATTCGAGAGAGGACTCAGGACGCTGCCAAGCAGCGAGACGATCGCCGGACAAAATTCATCGATACCCTACCCGTCCTTTCCACGACCACAAAGGCGAAGAAGCGGAAAGAACCCGCGACGTCGTCCATGTTTCGTAATGCTATCCGCCCGTCGGACCAGGCGAAGCTCAACGCCGCCGCGTCTTCATCACCAGCGACCACACCAATGCCACCTCCACCACCCATTCCTTCTCCAATACCTCCGCCTCCGAAGAAGAAGCCCACCGACGCTGGCCTTCGCAAACGCTTAGTACACTGTATCGCAATTCAAGAGAGGCCTCGTGATGTCATCGTCAAACTGGTTGCTGGCGCGGAATGTGATGCGGCGAGACGCCGCGAAGTCCTTGACGTTCTGGAGGAGGTCAGTGTTATCCTGTCTTTGCCTCTGACGACATGACTAAACGGCCAAACAGGTCGGCGAGCCAATACCTTCTGCAAAAAGGGGCGAGAAGGAGAGCGCTGGGTCAAGAACGTGGCGTCTCAAGACAGAGTCGTGGACCGAAGTCCGTCCATATGAATGGCAAAAGCTGCTGGAACAAGACCGAATCAATCTGGCCAGGACTGGACGACAGAAGCTGGCGAGCCTTGGGATCAAGCAGACCGACCCGCTCTGGGAGCATTTCGCCTTCCGAGCCACTACATCTGCTGCGCCTGTCGCTGGCCCATCACGAACGACCGCACCGACAGCTAACGGTGATGCGAAGAAGGCGGAGGTCGTTCCGAAACGCGGTGTATCATCGAAGGAGGTGAAGGAAAAGCCGAAAGTCAAGGCTGAACAGAAAGAGATCCTGATGAAGGACGAGAGTGTGAAGGCGAGAGCCAGCAATACGAATGGCAAGGCGAGAGCGGTCGAAGATGTGCCACCGGTTGTGTCTAAACCCACTGCGATGGCTGTGGCTGCGAGGAAGGTGCCTGGGTCTGGCTTTAGGATCAACAAATCAACAGATATTCCCGAGGGCCCCAATCGTCCCGCCATTGCCCAAAGCAAACCTGTGGACAGAGACGTCAAGCCGCCTCGTCCATCCCTGCCTTCGAAACCCGCACCGCCGGCGCCGTCACAGAGCACGAAGGAGAAAGAGAAAACAACTACGAGCGCGAGCGCGGCGCCGATCCATCGAATCAAGAAACTTCGTGAATCGGATGTTGGGTTTGGCTCTGACTCTGACCGAGAAAGAGGACCGGAGAGGCCTAAGGACGTCTCTAAATCCAAGTCATCCGTCAAGCAAGAGCCTGTAGAACAACGGAGGGAGGTGTTTCCTCTCAAACGAAAACAGGTGCACCCTGACGCCACCAATTCTGAAGCGTCTGCTCCGGCACCCGTCCCGCAGAAGAAACGAAGAACAGAAACTGGGGCAGCGGGTTCGTCGTCGACGTCGTATTCGAAGCCTCCAGATTCTCTGCCTATGAAACCCGACCCTGCGCCACCTCGCACCAAAATCCGCAAGGAACCCTCCCCACTACCTAAACCGCCCTCCGTGCCACAGAACATCAAGAAGGAACCCCCTGCCCCCCGCCCCTTTACCACCGCGTCTGGGAAACAGATGTCCCCACCCGAAAGTGTCTCGTCCTCCCAGTCGTATAGCCGCGGACGGTCTGACTCGAAAGCGAGTAGCAGCACAAAGCGCCGCAGGTCACCCATATACACGTCGTCTTCCGAAGACGATACCGATAGACGGCCGAAGCGAGACGCATCGCGAGCTGCACCGCCTACGAACGGGCGGACCGCCACACAGGCGCAGGCGCGTCGTCCCCGTGTCCGCGAGCCACGGCCTCTGCCGACGGACCACACTGCCCTCCGTGCGCGCTATAGTGAAACATACAACGAGTATGTTGGTGTCTATGCAAAGGTCGTGGAGCAGAAGACGTCCATTGACGCGGTGCTGCGCAAAGGGGACTCCAGAGACAGGGATGGGGATAGTGGGTCCACGACGGACTCGGATGCGGAGCAGCTCATCATGGACGAAAATGATCTGACGAGGCTTAGCGTGGATCATAAGAGGCTCCGGGAGGAGCTGGAGACTATTCGGGGGATCCTGTTCCCTGGGGAAAGCCATTAAGGGCTGATTGAACTTCGAAGAGGTTTCTTTGGGGCTCTGTATTGTTGTAACGGGATTTTCGACATGACGATTTTGCCCACCGATACCACGCATATCTAGTTGGAGATACTTCGGTATCATGTATCATCACTTCCCAAATCTCATGATACGCATATGGTACTTAGTGTCGTAAGGGTTTTGAGTCCAGTCGGGGCAAAGTCGGTGTCGAATAAATATCCCGGGAAAACATCGGAGAAACGTTCTTGCTAACCACCATCCAAATGACTTGCGACTGTCCCTTAGTGGTCCTACTTGTACCCCATGACCTCTCCCTCTCCTGGCGAAAACAATCACCGTCTTGATAGGGATGCCCAGTGCTTACTAGGATCCGAAAAAGCAGTCGGAACGCTTTAAAACTAGTGTAATTCTGGGTTGTAACTCTGTATCTCGTCCCCGCATTATGGTTCCCACTGCTTCTGCTGAAGAGCTTGTCGTTGGACCTCTGAGTATTGACAGCGTCGTGTCTGGAAATCGTCTTCCAAGCCACTTCACCGAGCTCAAAAAGGCGCTGTGGAAAGATGAACTCCTCCAGAGCTGGAAGGAGGTTCTGGCCGAGCTCGATGCTGCCGTTGAAAAAATCTCCACCGAAGGTGGAGCTGTGAGTGTTTTCTGGATGCCTGCCTCCATTGATTGTTTGCTGACGTCCCCACAGGCCATACCTCGTGTCTCCTTCGCTGAGATGAAGGCAGGACTCTCGGAGGACCAAGTGAAAGCCATCAAAGCTGTTGGTATTCTCGTAGTCACTGGTGGGATACCTCAAGAGGTAAGTCTTTTTCTTTTGCTCATGTAGAAGTATTCTTTTGACGTCCGCCTTTTCTGCGACCTCCACAGGAAGCTCTGGGATGGAAGCAGTCGATTCAAGAATATGTCGCCGCTAATCCCACCGAAATCACAGGTGAAGTTTCACAAGTTTCTTCACCTCAAGTCAGGCGCTAAAATAACTATGGCAGGTTTCCCGGCCGATAATATCCAGATATTCGAAATGTACAATTCTAAAGGCCAGGTTGCAGCACGCGTTCACCCCGCCGTGATTGAAACGCAGCGCTTTTTGTTGTCCCTCTGGCATGCCTCTGATCCCAATACACAGATAAGTCTCGACAATCCCATCTGTTACTTTGACCGCGCGCGTATCCGCCATGCCGGAGACACCACTTTCGTTCTCGATCCCCACATCGACAACGGCTCTGTAGAAAGGTGGGAGGATCCTACATACCGCCAGTGCTATCAAGAGATTCTCGACGGCGGAAGCGCCTGGAGAAATCATGATTTCTTCGATGCCTCTCCTCGGCTGGACGCCGTTCAGGATATGCACGATAATTCGTGAGTAACTTTCGAGATTCCTCTACACAACGGCATGATAAATCTATCTCATTTGACAGGAACCAAGGATCTATCTTCCGCGCATGGCAAGGGTGGACGTCTATGTCGCGCACCGGGCCGGGGGAGGGCACTCTTCGCGTTCTTCCTATGCTCGCAGTGGCTATGCCCTACATCATGCTGCGGCCCTTCTTCCGTTTGAATGCGGAAAATAACGAGTGGGAAGTCGACCTTGACAACCCCGATTTTCCTGGTAGTCTTCTTGGCGGGAAGCAATTTTTAACTCCGGAGACCCATCCGCACCTCAGGCTTGACAAAACTATGGTCGAAATACCCACTGTGGATCCTGGCGACCAGGTGTATTGTGCGTCGGCTTTTGCTTATACTTCACCTTGGAAGGGCTGATCCGTCGACCAGGGCATTGCGATGTTGTCCACGAGGTTGAGGGTCATCACAACGGAAAGAATGACTCTTCCGTCATATATATTCCCGCCGTTCCTTTGACTCTCAAGAAGTGCGTCATTTTTATTTATTTCTCATCTGGGGGATGTATCAAGTTATTCATCCCAGTGCCCGGTATCTCCGCGACCAGCGCGCGACCTTCGAAGCTGGACTCCCTGCTCCGTACGTCCATCGTTTATCACCTTCTGGGATCAGCGTGTCATTTTAACACCACTTTAGCGACTTCCCCAAGGGGGTTGGAGAGACGAAATGCGTTGGGCGAGCAATTCCCGCTGATGTCACGTCCGTCGATGGCCGTCGCGCGTTCGGCTTGGAACCATTTGAGGCGAAATGGGATAATTCCGAATTCATCACGAGAGTCAATGAGCTGCTATTTTGATTTCTTCTGACTTCGGTATCAGTAATACGGATGAAGTCAACATGCAGTTTTTACGAATAATGTTGTTCTCTACTCTGCCACTGACCTGAGGTTACCATCCGACGCCACAGTTCAACGGATTGGACTACCTTTGAGTGACCTTTGAGTGAATATTAAAGCAGACCGAGGCATTGGTTCCGAGTCCGAGGCTGACCGCCGTGGCTGAGATCATTGGTCAGCGCTCAGCTGTCAGCCACCATCTCAACGTTGGGCACCCTTCTACAATCAACCACCACCATCTGTCAGGAAAATGGCTCCAACAGTCTCCTCTGGCACCCAGAACTACGTAGATCAACCTCAACCGGTGAAGGGCGTTCGACTTGCATCTAAAGCGAACCAGGGATCTGCGAGCCTCCTCAAGTTCCGACCAGCACACGGCATTCACCAGCGATCACCACCAAGACTCATATGGGGCCGCCAGTACCCAACGTCCCGGCCGTCTACCGAGCTCCCTGAGCCTGAGCCTGAGCCATCAGCCGTTGGCGACGATCCCTTTGTGCCGTATACTCCAACTATGGTCCTGCACGCGAGTATCATTCCACTTCAGACATCTGGTGTGACTCTGGCAGGGACATCTTCTTCGTCAAGTCGCCTCCCCCTTCTGGCAATCGTTTTGATTGCAGGTGGGGCGTTTGTCGTCGCTGTTCTTGGTTTGGCGGGAGTCTACATGCTGCGAACGATTCTCCTGAGGAAAGGCTTGCGTGCTCTGGGGTGCTGCGGGCGAAGGGAGAAAGACAAGAGCGCGACCGAAGCTTCAGACAAGAAGGGAACTCTTTTCCCGGGAGACGAAATCGACGACGACCCGACTTGGGGGACACCGACCCGCATCGTTTACGTCGAAAGCGTCAATGAGACACTTGGAGACCATGATCGACAAGAACCAGAATCACTGTTAGAGCCCTCCCCGATCGAGCCTACCACTTGGTCGACCCTCGGGCAGCATGGTTCGCCGGTGATCGGCCATACGGAAAACCTTAGGTTTCAGGAATTGTACCTCGCTGAAGAAGACGATATCAACATTGCGCTCGACATGGCCCTTCGTAAACTCTCACCGCAACCGGAAGATGTGTTCACGGAGGACGAGGAATTTGCAGATGTATCCCTGGCACCCACCATGAGCTCCGCGCACATCCACGAAGAGCCTTTCTCTTTCCTGGGCCACGAAGAAAGTGTCTCGATATTCAGGTCGCTCCAGGCTAGCATCGACGAACTGGCGAAGGGCATCTCTTCTCCAATCATCGCCCCTCCAGGGACCATTCAGACAAGGCCAAGGCAGGGATCGGACGCGTCTGCGGACTCACAGAATACGACGAGCACGAGGTCAGATGCCATGGAATGCTTCTCTATTAAGAGCTCAACGTCATCTGCGACCTCGCTATCATCCACCTGCGACAGCGAATTCGACGACGAGGAACTGGCAGTCGTATACGAGGCTAAACGCGCCCAAACACAGAGTGTGGAACTCAAAAACGGTGTTTTTGTCACATGTCGTCGCTCTTCCTCGTCCTCCTCTGAAAATCTAGTGATCCCTCCGATGTTCCCTACTTTCGTGATCTCAGAGCCTGCACCGATCCTTTTGCTGGTCGAGGAACAGCAGTCCCGCGGAACAATGTGCTCTCTCGAAAGCTCGCTTTCGCCTACGACCAGCTTCTGTGAGTATAACACCGTGCCTTCTTTGTCGTCTCTGAACCACGAGAACTCGCGCGGGACCATCTGCTCTCTTGCGACGACCTTCTCGACCACACCGCGGACGGATTCGGGGTGGGACGAGGACAGGTTCCTTCAGCCGCCGATTCCTTACCTCATGGTGACCCGACCCAGCGACTCGAGCATCTACACGATGGAGTCGATTCAGTCCAGCGTGAGCAGCAGCGTCTCTGTCGATCTCACCGAGTTCCCACTACCGCCAATCCCAGTAAAGCCATCATACTACTCGAGGCTGGTTGATCAGGTCCAGGCGAGGAAGCAGATTTGGGAGAATCATTCGGCAGACTCGAGTGTAGCGCAGAAGCGGTCGACGGTAGAGCGATTTATCAAGATGTATTCCAGTGCATGAAGTAAAATTGAAGTATGTATGTAGATGTATGTA
>JABCKV010000378.1:0-13697 GCA_018282005.1 Asterophora parasitica | reverse complement strand
CCAAAACTCTCAGGTCAGAGGAATGGTCAGAGGAACAGGGCCTAATATTATTCCAGGGAAAAGTCTATGTCCCCAAGGATAAGGATCTCTGCCAAGAAGTAGTTAAACTACATCATGACTCGACTATTGCAGGACACCCTGGATGGTGGAAAACTCTAGAGCTGGTCTCATGTAACTATTGGTGGCCAGGCATCTCAGCCTTTGTTGCCACCTATGTAGCTGGATGTGACAAGTGTGCAAGATTTAAATCTTATCCAGAACCACCAGCAGGCAAACTAAAGCGTATGTTAGGCTAATGAGGGGACAGGTGGCAGAGCCAGCTCCTCCAGTAATTATTGAGGGGAAGAGGAATTTGAAGTGGAGGCAATAATTGATGCACACTTAGTCCGTGGTCGGTTACAGTACCTGGTGAAATGGAAGGGTTACACGGAGGAGAACAACACATGGGAACTGGAGGAAAATTGTAAAAACTCAAAAAAGGCAATCAAGGACTTCTACCTGAAACATCCATCTGCACCTAGAAGGGGGGTAGTGTTATGGAATGACCACTTTTACTACATATTATTTATTCACTTTACTTTTACTTTACTTTATTTTCAATTCTGCTTGTAATGAATAAATCCATTCCATTCATACCTCACTGCTTATGTAATCCTCCTGTAGCTCACCAACTTAAAACTTTTCCCGAGGCTGCTGCGGCCTGCCACTCACTCGCTACGCAGCTTTGGAGACAGGACAGCTGATTTGGACTTTTTTGGACCAAATTATACCTCTCGAACATCGTTAACGCGAAACCTGGAGCAATTTCGCGATATGCATGCTCTTCGTCAAGAAATTCTTCCTTCGAGCGGTGTAGAGTTCGCCACAAGCCTGAGGTTAACGCCCTCGGCTCTTGGACAGCTGCGAACACCCCCGAATGCAACCACACGTCACGAGTTTGCAGCACGAGCATTGTGCAACGTGGTTGTTGCACGGTCGAGCCTGCTTCGGATATTTGAACTTCGAGAGGAGCCGGTACCACCCCAGGTCGGTGATGAGCGAGAGAAGACGAGGGTTCGGAGAGGAACAGAGGCAGTAGAGGGCGAGGTCGAGATGGATGAGCAGGGCGACGGTTTCGTGAACATAGCCAAGGTGATCAGTTTGGTTCATGTACATGTCTGCAGAAATCAATGTCATTTGAAGGCTATGAGCAAAGCTGACCCACTTTTCCTTAGTCTGTGAGCCAGAGCGCTGATTTCACTCCTCGAGCGGTCACCAGGTTCTACCTTGTACGAGAACACCGTCTACACGGGATCGTGACTGGTATCGAGGGCGTCAAAATCATATCTTCACTCGAAGACAAGCTCGATAGGCTGCTGGTATCGTTTAAGGATGCGAAGGTGCGGGCATTGGGTATGTCCCCAGTTAATAACTCACCTTTCGTGTTAGATTGCGCTCCTCGAGTGGTCAACGGTTGTCCATGATTTGGTGACGGTTTCAATTCACACCTATGAACGTGCACCGCAGTTGGTACGTTTATTCTCTCCGGGCATTTGGGGAACGATACTCAAGCCATGCGTTAGATGTCATTGGACTCTTTATTATTTCGATCCGAACTACGGGTTGACCCTGTTTCCCGCTGCGCCGCGCTGTCGTTGCCCAAAGATGCCTTCGCAATCCTCCCCTTTTACCAGACGCAGGCCGAGTTGGACGTGATGGACCAGGACCAAACCAGGTACGTTTCTTGACCCTTGACTGCAGATACCATACTGACGTATCGCAGGGATGTGCCATACGCGCCTAGTTTTATTCTGGATCTCCCTGCTGTCGTGGACCAGAGCATCCGCAACGTGATCGACTTCGTTTTCCTTCCCGGGTTCAACAAACCGACCATCGCCGTCCTCTTCCAGGCGCAGCAAACATGGACCGGGTAAGCGACATTCTCACTTTCACTATCTCTTTTGGCTCATTTATTTCCAGGCGCCTGAAGGAGTTTAAAGATACCGCACGACTCATCATCTTCACCATCGATATCGTCACGCAGAACTACCCCATCATCACCGCGGTGGAGGGTCTCCCGCACGACTGCTTTGCTCTCATGGCCTGTGCAACCTCCCTCGGTGGTGTTATGGTCCTGTCAAGCAACTCCTTGATATACATCGACCAAGCTTCGCGTCGCGTGGTTCTTCCCCTCAATGGCTGGCCAGGACGTATCAGCGACCTCCCCTTGCTCTCTATCCCCCCTGAACACCAGTCCCGAAACATCGAGCTGGAGGGCTGCCGCGCGTCTTTCGTCGACGACAAAACTATGTTCATTATTCTGAAAGACGGATCGGTGTACCCCGTCGACATTGTCATTGATGGAAAGACCGTCTCGAAGCTGACTATGGGCGCTGCCCTCGCGCAGACAACCGTTCCCACTGTCGTGAGGCGGGTCACAGACGGCCATCTCTTTGTCGGCAGCACGGTCGGTCCTTCGGTCTTGCTAAAAGCCGCACATGTAGAGGAAGAGGTTGAGGAGGACCAGGACATAAATGGTCCAACGGCGTTCGTTGACCTGGCCAATGGCATGGATTTGGACGACGATGACGATGACGGTAAATCCTTTCGCCACTCCCCCTCGACATCTGTTGACACCTTCCAGACATCTATGGCGATTCGACGGCCAACGAGCCGACTGCCAGCGGCCAGGCAAATGGGCAAGTTGCAAGGAAGACACGGACCGTTATCAAGCTTTCTTTAGTCGATTCGGTACAGGCATATGGCCCAATCGCGGACATGGCCTTTTCTCTTGCTCGTAACGGCGTCAGTATCCCGCTCTTCTCACAGTTTGAAGACACTTAAACAAGTTCCACAGGAGCGCGTAGTGGCAGAACTGGTAACTGCAACCGGTTCTGGGCCTTCAGGTGGCTTCACGCTGTTCCAGGTCAGCCTCGGAATTCTCTTTGAACACTTACTCGCGCTAAATATACCCGCCCCCTCAGCGCGATCTGCCCATACGCACCAAACGCAAGCTGCATGCCATCGGTGGAGCGCGGGGGATGTGGTCGCTCCCAATACGACAGCCTGCCAGGAACGGAATGTCCCATGAGCACACAGTAAATAACCAGCAGGCTGATAACGACACCCTGATCTTGAGCACGGATGCCAACCCGTCTCCAGGTCTCTCTCGGGTATGTTGTACAAGAGCCTACGTATCTTTTTTGACCTTGCCTTTAGATTGCGACTCGGACAACGAAGACTGACATTGCGATCACGACTCGTATTCCAGGCACCACCATCGGTGCTGCCCCGTTTTTCCAACGGACAGCGATCCTTCACGTTATGACGAACGCGATTCGTATTCTGGATGCCGGTGCGCTACTTGTCAACTTCCGTCAAACGTTCCCTTACTTGAATTCGTCAGACGGGACGGAGCGACAGATCATCAAAGACATGGAAGGCAACATCCCACGGCCAAAGATTAGAGCCTGCAGTATATCTGACCCCTTTGTGCTCATTCTGCGAGAAGACGAATCTATTGGGCTCTTCATTGGAGAGACGGAACGTGGAAAGATCAGACGGAAGGACATGTCACCCATGGGCGATAAGGTCCGTGAAATTGTCATCCCGCCGCAATGAATATCCTCTTAAAATTTCCAGACTTCACGATACCTTGCCGGCTGTTTCTACGTCGATTCTACTGGCCTTTTTGAGCAGAATCTGAAGACCAGTATTCCATTGAATGGCGGCACGTCCACCTTGCAGGCTGCCGTCAACGCGGGAAGCAAAGGCCAATCATTGATACTGGTCCGGCCCCAGGGGGTAATGGAAGTTCGTGTCCATCTTCCTTATTTTGGAGCCAAGCTGAGGCTCGTTTCTTAGATTTGGACTCTCCCGAAGCTTGCACTTGTTTTCTCCACCTCCCTTGTGGGTAGCCTGCAGAACGTCCTTACCGACTCGCACGACGGCCCCGCATTATCACTACCGCAAGAACCACCCCGCAAACCGCAGGATCTAGATATCGAGCAGATCCTGCTTGCGCCAATTGGCGAATCGACGTTCCAGCCACACCTCTTCGTACGTCATCTACCTCATTTCATTCCTTAGATCTGACCATTCCGTTACATCAAAAGGTTTTCCTGCGATCCGGACAGCTGACCGTATATGAGGGCTTTGCCGGCAGCCAATCGATCAAGCCTCCAACGCCAGTACGGGCTTCGAGCCTCGACATCAAATTTGTCAAGACCCTCTCGAGAGCATTTGAGATCCAAAGGCCTGAAGAAGGAGAGAAAAGCATCATAGCGGAACAAAAACGTATCCTGCGCATGTTCACTCCCTTCGTCACAACGCCTGCTCCAGGGACCACATTCTCGGGGGTTTTTTTTACCGGAGATCGCCCCAGCTGGATCCTCGCTACCGACAAAAGTGGGGTCCAGCTCTACCCATCAGGCCATCATGTCGTACACGCGTTCACCCCGTGTTCGCTCTGGGACTCGAAAGGTGACTTTTTGCTTTACTCAGAAGAGGTGTGTTCAATGTGTTGCAATCCATTTCACTGGAGCTGACTCGTGCTTACCAGGGCCCAAGCTTGCTGGAGTGGATACCTGAATTCCGCCTGGATGGTCCCCTCCCATCTCGATCCATCCTGCGCGGCCGCTCATACTCGAATGTCATCTTTGAGCCTTCCACCTCGTTGATTGTTGCCGCATCTTCGCTTCAGGCGCGGTTCGCGTCGTTTGACGAGGATGCGAATAGAATGTGGGAGTCTGATGGTGTGTTTCCACCTCCATTCCTTTGTTTAATGATCTCAATACATTTTTCGCAGCGCCTAATATCTCCGATCCTCTGTGCGATTGCTCGACCCTCGAACTCATCTCGCCTGATGTATGGGTGACTATGGACGGGTAAGTTACGTAGTAATGCCTTTGCTCGAATATTCTCAGCCATGATTTTCAGGTTTGAGTTTGCAACCAATGAGTTTATCAATGACATAACGATCGTGACACTTGAGACATTAGGCACCGAGACCGGAAGTAAGGACTTCATCGCCGTTGGGACTACTGTGAACCGTGGCGAAGATTTGGCGGCGAAGGGCGCTGTACGTCCTCGATCTCGCAATTTTCTAGGCCACTCTGATCTCTTTGTGTCAAATTCAGACGTACATTTTCGAGATTGTCGAGGTTGTTCCCGATCCCACTGTCTCGCCTAAACGCTGGTACAAGTTACGTCTGCGATGTAGGGATGAGGCTAAGGGGCCAGTGACGGCCGTGTGTGGCTTCACTGGTTACCTCGTCTCCTCTATGGGGCAAAAGGTATGTTTAAACCTCCTGGATTAGGTGTACCACTTGAAAGTCTCTTCTAGATCTTCGTTCGTGCTTTCGATTCCGACGAGCGCCTTGTGGGCGTTGCATTCCTCGATGTTGGTGTCTATGTGACTTCTCTGCGTACCTTGAAGAATCTGCTGCTGGTTGGCGATGCCGTCAAAAGCGTAACGTTTGTGGCATTCCAGGTCAGTTGTTCCCCGTAGCAAGTTGATCAATTATGTTAAGACCCATGTAGGAGGATCCGTACAAGCTCGTCCTGTTGGCAAAGGACATCAACCGAGTCTGCGTTACGAATGCTGACTTCTTCTTTTCCGATGGCACCTTGTCAATCGTTACTGGCGATGAAGAAGGGATTCTTCGAATCTACGAGTACAATCCACTTGGTAAAGTTCCCTTGGCTTTTTCTTCTCCATTTTATCTAACTCATGGCGCTCCAGATCCCGAATCAAAGGACGGCCGTCATTTGCTTTTGCGCACAGAGTTCCACGGTCAATGTGAATATCGCACGTCCACACTTGTCGCTCAAAGACACAGTGATGCTTCCAACATCCCATATGCGAAACTGCTTACAGGTATCTACTGCTCATCTCATAATGTGTTCATCAAGTCTCATATGGGCATCTACAGGATCCACGGACGGCTCTTTATGCTGTTTGACCCCCGTTGACGAGCATGCATTCAAACGCCTGCAGTTGTTGCAAGGCCAGTTGACCCGAAATATACAACATTTTGCTGGATTGAACCCGAAAGCATTCCGGTAACAACTTGAATTTCATTGCCTTTTTTTTTGGTGGAACATTGATCATTCTTCATCCTAACCAATTTCTTTCAGGATTGTCCGGAACGACTTTGTATCTAAACCGTTGTCGAAAGGAATCCTCGACGGCAACCTTCTGAGTAACTTCGAAGCTCTCCCCATCGCTCGCCAGGATGAAGTTACCCACCAAATTGGAACAGACCGGACGACAGTACTGAAGGACTGGATACACCTGAACGGTGCCTGGTAGTCCTCTGTATTAATTCAACCTGTGTACCTTCCCACCTTTGACACTTATACCGTTACGCTTCAATTTCACCTCATGCAGCCGCATTTTTGTCCAGCAAGGACGCCCTCTTACCCTCCTCAGCGCCTTCTCTGTGATAGATATGCATGTCGGCATACTGCTGACACATCTCTAAGCTTACCGATCAACTCGAATCCATGACAACATCAGAAGACGCGATGTCGACCATCGTGACGATATAACAGCTAAGTATAACAGGGTTTTGCAGCAGCATAAACAATTCCCCCACAACATTCTCTATCAATGACCCAGCAAATCACGCTCTACTCCGCTAAGGTCAGTTTCAATAGAATACGCGATTGCTGTAGGGTTAATTGGCAGCGATTTTTCTCCAGATCTGCCCATATGCCCACAGAGTAAGAGCACCAAGTTGAATATATCACAACGTAGGCTCATGTCTTATCCAGGTGGAGCTTGCTCTCGAAGAGGCCGGCGTTGACTATTCTCGCTTTGAAATTGATCTTGGGAACAAGCCCGAGTGGTATGCGCCTCGTGTGAACCCCGCTAGCAAGGTAGGCGCCTTAGCCTTTCGTCGGTCAACCTGTATGTAATGACAATGTAATATAGGTGCCCGCAATCGCTTATGGCGGTCCCGCTGTTGACCCCAGCCAGCCATCCCTCGAATCCGAGAAGATCGCCGAATCTCTGGTTCTTCTTGAATTCGTGGCCGATATCTCCGGCAAACTGCTGCCCCAGGACCCTGTGCAGCGCGCCAAGGTCCGTTTCTTCATCGAAAACGTGTCCAACACCGTTGGCGCTGTCTTTGGTTCCGTTGTCATTCGTGGCGAATCCCCCGACAACGTCCTTACTGCCATCGAGAAGATCCAGGCCCTCCTCCCCGCTGAGGGCCTTGCCATCGGCCCAGACTTCACTACCGCAGATGCCGCGCTTATTCCATTCCTGGCACGGCTGGAGGTCGTCTTGAGGAACGACTTTGGTGCTTATGATGAGGGCACTGGCGTGAAAGCGTACGAGGCCCTTGCGTCAGACGCTAGATTTGCACGCTACCGGAAATATGCTGCTCAAGTCAAGGCAAGAGAAAGCTTCAAAAAGACTTTCCAGGAGGCCAGTTTCCAATTCCACATGCTCATAGGAGCCCAGTCTGATCATGTTCTAAAATGTAGGAGATCGTGCGTTCGGCCTTCGAGAAGAGGAGTGTCGTGCTCCGTTCTCAGCGAAAGGCGGCTGTATCCTCTCAGTAAATTATAAATCCGTTGTATTTTTATGCATTTTCCTCGATAGTATGTATGGACTTGTAATTGTCTCTTTCGCAACTTGAGAAGTGGGCGGGTTCGCCGTGACCTCGGGACGCCGCCGTGTCTGAGGCATCTTCAGCAAATGACAGCACGGTGATTATCTGTACGCGGAACGGGACTCCGGACTGAGGTCTGATGATGCATGACAGTGCATGATCCATGTCCACTGGCAGTAATACTACCGAAAAGTATCGTCTTCAAGTTCAAGACTTATGGCAGACCTGAGATGCCCAATAAACAGGACTACAGCTCAAGTGTCATGACTCGCCCCGTGCTCATCTCGTGATTCATTATGCGTCACCCTTGTTATTCTATCGGATACCTTTCTCTTTCTTGGCTCGGATACCTATACACCCCGTCTGACTTACTTCCTTATATCTCTCATTCTCTGATATGACTTTCAGACTACTGTACAACAACTCCTTATCCTCTTGAAGTTCATATGACTACCTACTATTCCGACAACCTCCTAACTCCTGAGTACTGAGTATTTGTGCGTATTTAAACGTAGCAACCGAATCGTTACTTTGGTTTGGTTGGTTTTTCCATATCCTAACATTAAGTCTCTTCAATTCCATCTCATGTGACTCTAGATGTACTAGTACCTGTTGTTTGTTGATTGCAGCCTCCATGCACGTCCTGAGTCGCCGATGCACCTTATCGCGCGTATTGTATTGACACGGCTTATCTCTAGACCTGAGCCTAGACACTGGGAAGCTCTGCGAAAGGGTGTGTAGCAACTGGGAAATGAGGATATTCCTAGCACGCCATTGAATTCTTTCTTTTCACCGACGTCGTCAACTATCGTCTCCCATGAGGACTCTCTACGATCCATGTGGCCCTGCCGAATATCTGGAGACTTCTCTGGAATAAATAGCTCTCGGAGCCTTCTACGGAGCCTTCTACGGAGATTCTCATCGCGACATAGCACACTCGAACATCCTCCTTGATACAGGTCACTGACATCGATGACTGTTTATTTTTAGAATTGCATCAAGAGCGTCGTGAGCGCCTGACCAGTCGCTTCTCATCGTCATTCAGCCCATACGCCTTGTGCCTTTGGACCATGCGACGGCGCCTAGACAAGGCCCGCTCTGGATTTCGTACTGGGGTATTTAGCTTTCTTGAAACCGGTAGATATCGGTTTGATGTCTGAATTAGCCTCAACATGAGTTCCCCTGTGACTGATTCATGGAGCTGTTTTCTAATAGACTGGAGCCCAAGTCGCAAGAACAAAACACCAGTCACAATGATTACAACACCGCGCGTTCCAAACCCCGGAGTGAATGACATAGGTTCTATGTTCTTATTGTGGCGGGGTTCCACATATGAGCCAGCGGGATCTGATGCCGTCAACACCTGGCTTTCTGGCGCATTTCGCTTCTATCCCTATGTGACTATCTCCCCACAGGCCATATGGCGCCAGCTTGCAATGATTCCAGATGATCGCGCAACGGTCGATTTCTGGTCAACAACTGGCAACGCATTTCCTGTTAGGTGCGCGCGCTTCTAATGTATCCCTCCTTCTGGATATTGATGCGTGCTCCGACAGCCCTCTGAAGCGACCCATGGAAGCGGCCCCCTGTCAACTTTCTGTTCAGTTTCTCCTTCTTCCTTATCATGTGTGGTGCTTTACGCGGTCCCAGGTTCATGGAGGCCAAGTTCCGTCCATAACCATGCTCACAACAAACAGCCTCCGAGCAAAAAAGAGTATAAAAGCCTAAGCATTTCATGAACAAACCCAGGTTCTCGCTCCTCAGAATCGTCACTTTGCTCAGCAATGGTCTCCTTCAACAAGTTCTTCACCTCTGTCCTCCTCGCGATCGCGTACGCGTCGGCCACCTCTGCCTTTGCGATCCCCTCCGAATCCAAGCACGCCACTCACCAGACCAGAATCGTTGGCCGAGGACTGAAGCTTGCGGCGTTCAACCCGTCGTCATCGTACGAAGTAGGTGTATTTGCACGGGCTGCCTAAAGGTTACTGTGCTGATGACTGCAGACTTTCGGGACAGGAGTGGATCATCCCCTGTCGAAGCGCGCTGGTACTACCAGGATCGAAGAAGCGACCGTATCTTTTGTAGAGTCCCACCTCAAGGTTAACTCTACCTCGATCAAGTACCGCACCGGGTATTCAGGCCAGGCCGCTAAACATGCATATGTTAGCCAAGTCCATGTGAGTTGTTAGTTGTTCCGCTGTACTTTACGCTAAATTCAAACCAAAGAACGGCATTCCTTTTGCCAACGCAGTTGCCAACATTGCGTACAACCACGACGATAAGGTACGACTGATCATCTAGAAAATGTCAATTTAGTCTTATACGTTGCAACCTTCAGGTTGTCGCATTCGGGTCGTCTTTCGTCAAGCCCAGTTCGTATTATTGACGTGTAATCTGTAACCAATTTTTACTGACGTTTTCCAAAAATAGAGAAGATCGCTGCTTCGAAGCCCATTGTTTCTCTGGATGCCGCTATCGCGACGGCAGAGCAAGCCCTCGACGGAAAGTACAACGGCCACCCCGCGACGCTGGAATACCTCGCCAAGGATGACGGGTCTGCAGTTCTCACCCACGTCGTCCAGATCCAAAATGAAGCTGCTGGAACCTGGTACCAGGCGTTCGTCGACGCTCACTCTGGAGAGCTTGCCTCTATCGTAGACTTCGTCACCAAGGCCTCCGTAAGCTGGTCTCGCAGAGACTTTTTCCTGCACTAACATTCCAATCTAGTACCTTGTCCTTCCCATCACAAAAGAAACCCCAGCAGAGGGATTTGAGACTCTCACCGATCCTCAGGACTTGACCGCATCCCCTTATGGATGGCATTCGACTGGCACCACAAACACTACGTGAGGTCCCTCCTCTCCTCCTAGGTGTTCACTTGCTGAAGCCAATTTGATGACAGCGCAACCGAGTAAGACATTGTACCCGTCTTATTCGACAACCAAACTGATCTCTCATTCAATTTCAGTGGAAACAACGTCGTGTCGTACAAGAGTTCCGCCACCTCCACCACTTCTCAATCATCCAGCACACTGAACTTCATCTATCCGCAGTCGGCAGCGGACGCACCGACTACCACAGGTAATGTCAACGCAGCCCGCGTCAATGCTTTCTACATCGCCAACACCATCCACGATTTCACATACCGGTGAGTTTATTTTTTGTGGTATGAATCGCCTCCTAAATCGACACCACTATATCAGATATGGCTTCACGGAGGCCGCCTACAACTTCCAGACCAACAACTTCGGCAAGGGCGGCGCTCAGAACGATCGCGTCACCATCTCTGTTCAAGACTCTGCCGGCACCAACAACGCCGATTTCTCAACTCCGCCCGAGTAAGGGTTTGTTGAAACATCATTTTCACTTACCGTACTGACATTTTCTGGCTCGCAGTGGCCAGTCAGGAAAGATGAGTGCGTACAGCTCGGTGGAGATCCTTCTGCACTATTCTCACGATTCTCAAGGAATGTTCTTGTGGACTTATACTTCAGTAAATGATCTCCCTTCCTGCTATTGAAATTCATACACTAAAGCGAAATGTGCTAGCCACAACGTGACGGTGCCCTCGAGAACGACATTGTCGTGCATGAGTATACCCACGGTATTACCAACAGATTGACTGGCGGTGGCACTGGTAGATGCTTGCAGACTACTGAGGCTGGAGGAATGGGAGAAGGTCAGATTCTTCCTAGCGTGTTTTGTTCATGAATTCATTTTCTAGTAAGGTTGGTCGGACGCTCTGGCGGAGTAAGTCTTTCTGCGTCACCTCATCACACTGTGTTTAATTAACAATTGCTTAGATGGACCGAGCACACCTCGGCCGCAGTGCCGGACTTTGTCCTAGGCCAGTATGTCGTCAACAAAGCCGCCGGTATCCGCACTCATCCCTACTCGACTTCTGCGTATGTCCCCTTTCGCAGCCAGCGTCATCTATCTTCAACTTAATCCATCGTCGCAGCACGGTCAACCCCCTTCGCTATTCCAGTATCAAAAGCCTCAACGAGGTCCATAGTAAGCGATTGCGATCTATATCCTTTTCACTCACAACTCATCGTTTGACTAGACATCGGTGAAGTCTGGGCCAATCTTCTGCACAATGTCTACGCTTCCCTCGTTTCCGCCTACGGATGGTCCGCCACCGCACGCACGGATCCATCTGGCAAGGAGGGCAACGTCGTCTTCCTTCACCTCTTCATCGATTCGTTGGCACTCCAGCCTTGCAATCCTACATGTGAGCTGTTCTTGATTGTTTATGCCTCACATTTATTCATTTGTTCCAATGTACAGTCGTGACCGCTCGCGATGCCTGGCTCCAAGCCGATGTTAACCGTTACGGAGGCGCCAACAAGTGTCTTCTGTGGAAAGCCTTCGCCAGCCGCGGTCTTGGCGTCGGCGCCGCTGGATATGTCGACAGCTCCACTCTCCCGGCCGGCTGTTAAAGAAACGGATGTAGATAGAAATATCTATTCTGTATAAATATGTCAGACGCAATGTTTGATTTTGCTTCCCACCATGTTGGGCGGCTGATGGCTTATGTCCGGGGTAGGAGCGAAAAAATCAAGTTTTTCAAGATGAGGAATGAGGAGAAAAAAGAGGAGAAAGGAACGCTATCACCTTATATGCCTCTTTGTCAATACAATGAGTTCTGGGGACAAAAACACGGTTGTAGCCCACTTGTTGTAAAAAGCACTTGAGCTTTTTTTTTGGAGGAGCATTGGGTTTGGCTTCTGGCAACTAACAACCAGCTGTGCTCGCCTGCGAGTAGAGGTTAGCCCCGTTGGCCCGCTAACTAGCCAGAAGTAGATACTTCCGTCGTAGGTTGTAGAAAGTGAGGAGACTCCCTGGGTAAAATGCGTTCCGCATTCCTTGTATTAGGCAGTGTAGGGCTCCTGCCTCTTCATTGTCATCCAGGCCTTGGGCGGGCTGGGCGACTTGGAGGACATATACCCACTAAAAAACCGGTGGGCTGGTACCACTTATCCTGCAGATTCTCCTCTTCATGTAATAATCCCTTCCATGTCTGTATGACCAGCCTTCCGGGAATCGCTTTCTTTTCATATTTGTAGGTGTTTGTCATGAGACAGTCGAGTTGGAGCTTTGCGTTAAGTTTTCTCATTAGGCTACTTGAGAGTTGTTTCGGGTGTGGCCATCTCAGGGGGTTATTTAGGTGGTCTATCACCCTCTTACACCTCGTTGCCCATATGAGCTGTGTTCCTTCCGATATAAGGATTCTGTAGAGTCGAGATTTTCCTGCATCGATTTTGCCTTCGTTCCGAAATTCGGCAAGCCTGCAGCCTAGGATGGTTCCGAGCTGGGGTTTCTCCCAGGTAGGATGTCTTTTTGTCCAAAGTTCACCTATTATGTTCCATACTAGTTCTTGTCCTGGGGCTTTGCATTCTGTAAGAATATGTTCCATTGTTTCGTCTATGTTGCAGACAGAGCATATGGTTCTGTCTTCATATCCAGGTATGTGTGCCCAGTATCTCCCTACCATGTATACATTATGCATAGCACTTGAGGAATTCAAGTTGAAGGTTGGCATGTCGTTACCGCAATCAAGATTATCACATTTGGGGAAATTGGCTTATGCCCAGCCAATGAAATTCAAGAAGTCGCCGGACCGAGTTTGGCAAGTGTGAGGCTTTTGTCCTTCTTGCCTCGCCTTCCTTCAGCATCTTGGTTGAGCTCCAAATTCCTCTCTCTCTCTCATTTGTCTCCCTGTTTCCCTTAGTATCTTCTTTCTTGCTGTATTTCTTGTCCTGATTTTGACCATGCATAGTATGTCGAGCACAATGGTATGATACAAAGCATGCAGACTTGGTATGTTTTTAATGTCTGGTTCCGCTGTCATGTATTTCTGAATAATGCTCCATCAGCTGAATGAAGACAGCCTGCTCTTATCAGTCAAATCAATGTGGCAAGGATGACATTTGAGGTTAGGCTGGAAGGTGATATGAACAAGTCTCTTCACAAAAAGGTACTTACTATATTATCCTCAACATACTCAAGCAGGTGTTAGGGCATGCTTCGTCCTGCTAAGGATTTACTAGGATACCCAAACCATAAGAGCCAGACCTCTCAGAGACTTAGAAG
>JABCKV010000377.1:0-13698 GCA_018282005.1 Asterophora parasitica | reverse complement strand
CACAAAATTTTCGCCACATTGTGGTGGCTGATACCAATGAAAAACTGTGCAGTATGTATTGCCTCATATCAGTTTGGATGTATGTATGGGCCCGCCGGACGGGCGAGCCGCGAGGTGGCCTAGCTAGGTACAACTCATGTCAGCCACGGTCGCTGCAGGCAATCGGTCCCCTTCTCTCCGATGTGCATCCCGGGATTGTCACTTGGTATGGCCTCAGCGCCAGGCCTCCTCCTCCCGTACACAGACTGCGCTGCCAAATATACCCCTCAGCCCTCCATACCTGTGATCTGGGCGACAGAAGTAGTCTCCGAAAATCCCTACGCCACCCCCGCAAAACCTACCATCCTCGCGTCAATCGTCCCGACAGCATCCCTATTCAATCCCCCTGAGATTGTAATACCCTTTCTGCCGAGTTCTCCATCGCTCACCACAACCGAATTGAAAACGGTCACCGAAACATTGACTATCAGCCCGTCAGCCGCAGACTCTACGACCCTCGCAGTAATCCCCCCCACGGCGTCTCCGTTACACCATCTCGATATCATCGTACCTGACATGCCTCGTCCTTCGTCGCCCGTAGACTCTCTGCCTCCCCAGCCATTTACGACCGAAACCCCATCCGCCCCCGAAACATCAAGCGACGCCCCGTCAGCCACATCGACAGCAGAACCGCCACCTCCACTGCCTTCGCCTTCTCCGACGGCCTCGTGGAGAGCGCCGCCCGACATGGATGATCTGAGCGCCTTCAACATTGTAAAGTTCTCCGGCGGGCGCAAGAATATAAAGATCGTACAGGCCATCCCCGACTCCGTCATCGCCTTGTCGGACGATTCCACAAGCTGGGATGACACCGGAACCATCCTCCAGCTCTTCTACCCCGCAGGGTCGATCAACCCTGCACAACGTCCTGTCGGAGGAGCCCAGTTCTACGCAACCCCGCTGGACCTCACCGATGCACGCAGCGTGACGCTTGAGTACAGCGTCTTCTTTCCGGCTGACTTCAGCTGGGTGCTCGCGGGGAAGCTTCCGGGGCTGTATGGGGGCCATGTGGGGTGTTCGGGCGGGAACGCAGCGCAGGACTGCTTCAGCACGCGAATGATGTGGCGCAAACATGGGTTGGGGGAGTTGTATCTTGTACGTCTATCATTCTTATTGAAGGAAGCGGGTGTCATGCTGAGCGACCCACTCTATAGTATGCACCCAAGGCCGAGCAAACGGACGAGCTATGTGGGCACCCTCAATCGGTGTGCGATTCGGCGTATGGAATCTCCATCGGGCGGGGCGCTTTCACTTGGGCGGCGGGTGCATGGACGAAGGTTCGGCAAAATGTGACCCTAAACACGCCTGGAGAGCAGGACGGTTCATTCACGCTCGACATCAACGACCAGCGCATCCTGGAACGCAACGACATCTTCTACCGCGGCATCCCAAAACGTACGGTCCCCCACCACTCGGGGCTGGGCGGGCTGTTGGACACTTTGTTGCCGGGTTTGGTGGGACGGGCGCCGCAGACGAAGGCAGAGAGTGACGGATGGACCGCCGCAGCGCCCACCGGGGCCACAGGCGACTTTGGCACGGGGGCTGCGATTCTGCTGGAACCGATGCACCAGGCTCAGCGGGAGTGGGCGTTTCAGCCTGCTCCCACAGATGAAGCCCAGCCAATTCCCACGTCAACAAATCCACCACAAGAGCCTACCCCTTTGATCCAGTTGCAATTCCCTGCGCAGCAGACAGTGGCAATGAAACCTGATCCCGTGGGCTTCGTGGGGCTATTTTTCAGGTACGCATCCATGGCTAGGCTCTCGACGATGTAGATGCTGACACAAACACGCCCTCCTTCAGCACCTTTTTCGGCGGGCATGACTTTCGCTACGCGACGCCGCGGGACCAGTACGTGTGGTTCAAGGATTTTGCGATGTCCTGTACTACCTGATGGTACAAATGGGGGAACGATGGGATCGTCATCAGCGTCAGCGTGGGTGCGAGATGATTATATTAACCTTAGGCTAAACAGTAGTTTCAAGCACTGTACGCAGCGTGGTTATGATGAGGCTTTGGTATTATTTTACAGCGGCGTAGGAGGGTATGTGTCCGGCTTCATGACCTTGCACGAATGGACTTGGTGAAGAGATGAACTAGTTCAAAGCAAACAGCGAGGAGGAGCTGGCCCACGAGATCCATGAGGGCGGAATGGATGGGAAGCGCGTACATGTCTGGATCGCGCTGTTTGGACCACAGGAAGTCGGTCAGGATCCTAGCGACATGCAGGGATATTAGGACCTGAGAGAAAGGATTAGGAAGATTCGTGAATACGATGTGGGTTGCGAGTTAATAGAGACGTACAGTGATGAAGAAGAACACGACAGAGAGTCCGATAAACGTGAAGGGGAGGTGTAACCAACCAAAACCACGGAGCATCGTGAGGAAGATGATCTGTATGGGTATTGTGATGAAGAGAAGGGTGATCATGACCAGCTTCGTGCTCGGTTCCGGAATTTCTTTTGAGGAAGAAGTCCGTGAAGGAGGGGTTGTGGCAAGCGCAGCCGCGTGGAGGGAGGTTGATAGTCGAGATACAAGGATTGAGCCCACGCTTCCTGGCAGGCCTGGTCGGGTGAAAGATACTTCAGGTTGCGAGAATGAAAAGACAACAGGGACACGTACCGCTAATAACGACAGCAAGGAGAGCGAAGCCCTCATAACGAGTAGCAAATCTATCAAGTACGATACCAGTCACACTGCTGATCGACATGGCACCGAACAAGGGAATCCAGCCTTGTGTGAGGAGCGGCCGTACATGTTTGTTGCGAAGGGTGAATACGAGGCATGCGGTGGCGAAGACAACAATGATAATCGCAAGGACAAAGGGGATGGGCGTGTAAAGAACACGGATGAGGATGGCCGATGTTGCGCCAATAAAACATAGGGTAACTAAGTCACCCAAAGTAGATGCGATGGGTGGCGCGATGTTGTCTGGAAAGAGACGAAGGTCAGGCAAGGAAGGTGGGCGGCTTATGACAAGATGTACCAGGGTCACGACCATATCTTCGACAGAGTACAATAAGTGTACACATGAATGAGCCGAGGACTATGCTCGATAGTGATGCGGCAGTCATACCTGTCGATGCCACCAGTATAAGACTAGAATTGAAACATATTCAGCAGATACAAGAAGCGGTAGCCGAAGCTTCCTACTTGGCAAAGGTAAAAGTACCAGAAGAGTCTTTGGGTGGCAAACTTATTGGCCGCCTAGGTTCGAGAATACTGGATTCCACGATAGCACGCGTTGTTACATTGGCGGGAAATGTGTCCTCTGGAGAAGTAGGTGTCGAGATGTGTGGTAAAGCGAGACCAATGACCACCGCAATCCACGCTGCGATGAACGAAACGACGGCCGCTTGGACTTGCAGGAGAGATAAATTGCCGGAAATGAGACTTCGGCGAAGGGCAGGGTCGTCGAGTTCGCCGACATTGGCAGCAGTACCAAGTCGTGCGGACAGATTCATTTCTAGGTTCCCTTTAAGATTCAGGATTACGGGTATAATCATTATGAGTTGATGGACCTCCGACATGGCTCGCCAATCCTGACGACATGGAAGCAGTCAACATCCAGTTTCCAAATATACACAGGCGCCACTTACATCAACCTGGTCCATCAGCTTTCCTGTGAATAAGAGCCCAACAGTAGTGAAGAGGAGCGTAGGTGCACTCTGAATACAAGTGAGCGACGAGATAAATATGAGTATATGACACGTACCTCGACAACAATGTTCTTGACCTGGGGCCAAAGCGTCCCCACCGACTTTGTGAGTCTTTCGTGACGACCAGGCCGCTCATCAAAGCCAAGGAGTGCCTGCCTTCCATCGTCGCCGTGGTCGTCTTCGTCGTCCGAATCTTCCGCGCCAGGCGTGCGCAGTCCGCCGTTTTGATGTAGGGACTGAGAACTCTTGACGACGTCCTCGAGGCCTATCATTTCTATATCCTCATCTAGGGAGCCCTTTCCGGGCGATTGTGGGTTCATAGTGAGTGTATTGAGCAGAGAATGCGTGCGGGGATGGTCATGGGCAGTGGTAAAGATATAAAATTAAATTAAATATTCATGCATGATTTCTAGCCGTGAGAATTCTTGGATCGGCTCGTGATGCAAACCTTCGCACCTTGTTCCCGACCTCGAATCACGACCACGGTGGGCTCGATATCTTGGGAGCCAGCGGGATATCTTGCTGGGATCTCCCTTTATTTGGATTCAGCGCCACACATTGCACACTGGGCCGGCGCACCTGTCCACACGACGAGGCCTAGCTCGAGTTTTGACGAGAAATGGCGGCCAGATTGACTCCGTACTATCCGCCGGCACCCATTCAATCCTTGCTCCTCAAAAAAGCTCCGGACTCCATTCCCCCGACCAATGAGCTCGAGCAGCTGCATGATGAGCTCAAGGAGCTCCGGAAAATTACTCTGGCTCGGTCTAAGAAGGCTGGAGAGGATTTGAAAGCTATCGAGGAGTCCATGCGTCGTATGAAGGAGAAGGAGAAGGGAAAAGCGAAAGCGATTGACAAAGTCAAACGGGAACGTGATTGTACGTGTATTCCGCTGATACGCGTCGCCCAAACTCTGACATTCACAACGTCTTCACTTCCGTTCCTGACCACCAATTTGCCTCCGTACTGTGCTATTTCGCGATTCAAATGAATAATGAACTTTGCTGGTCACTCTTAATGCACTGGAAAATCTTTATGCCAATCCCCGATGTGCGATATCGTGGCTAAAATCTATATTGTGGCTTACGCCTCTCGACCTACTCCTGGGTTCCTCCGACGCATTCAGACACACCCGGACTAGACCCCGACGATACCAACTCACCAGGCTCCTACCATGCGCACAAGTCGAAGCCGCGTCTCTCCTCCCATCCGGCCCAATCGTTACCTGTTTCGAGTCGGTCCTCACTTGACCCACGAAGATCGTACGTCGTCAACTATTTTTCCTGGACCCTGCTGACATTTCTATTTCCACAGGGCTGCTGACGATCTTAAGAAGAAGAAAAAGAAGCGGAAGCGTGAATTTGAAGACAGCGATGCTGAACGTGGTAAGTCGATATCGCACTCTTGAGCCACAATTTCTAACGCTGCTCTCCAGAGAGTCAACGGCCACGAAAATCCACACCTCCCATCGTCAACCATGTACCACTGCCAGCGCCTTCCGCTAAGGCCCAGAAATCCATTGCAGCGTCATCACAACCGCATGTCAAGGTGCGCCAGCCACACTGTGGCGCTGTGCCCACTAAAACCATTTCCACAGCCCTTAGCCGGCCAGGACTTCAGCGTTCCACAACCCTACGCTCTCCTCCCGCCGCGCCCTCCAATACCACCGCCGCCAATACCAGGGCCAAGCAAGCCGATCGAAGTCACCGAAGACTTCAGCAGAGCCAAGCAGCCCTCCCAGATTACCATCACCACCTTCTACACCAGTATCGAGCAGTGGATGCGCAACATCCGCGAGGAAGACGTCGGGTTCCTCGAGCACACAGGAGACGAAGTTGAACCGTTCGTCATGCCCAAGCTCGGGCGACATTACCTTGATGTATGGGAAGACCAAGATGCCGGGCTCATTCCGCCCGTGCTGGTGGGCCTCGGTGGGCCTGAAGCACCTCCTGCGGATGTTTCTGCGCCTGAACCGAAGTGGGATCCCTCGACGCTGTTGGAGGCGGACCTGATCACGGAGCAGAAGGGTCATGGACCGCTGACGGAACGTGTCATCAGTGCGCTGCTGCCGGCGCCGGACCAGACGGTGTGGAAGGGTGTGAAAGCGGCGGAGGATGCGATGGAGGGGCGGCCTGGAGGCAGTGGCGCCGCCGCCGCGCGGAGAGAGAGGCTGAATGTGTCGGACTTAGAGACGCGGATTCGGGAGACAATGCGGTTTCATGGGTTGTTGGACGCGGTGGTATTTTTTCTCCATTTTTTGGCCGCAGCATCCCCGACTTACTTCGCCTGCATCAGCCTGATTACTCCGAGAAGGTCGACGACCCGATTGCGACCGCACTTCGACATGCGCAAAGGGAACTTCGTACAGTCGTGGCGACGAATAAAGCACGGAAGGAGCGCTTAGTGGCCATTGCGCGAGACCGGCTGGGCTACCAAGAGTACCTCGAGCTCCGTGACTCGATCGACAAAAACATTACAACGCTCTACACAAAGCTGCAGCGGAAGGATGTCCCGAAGATTGCGAAGAAAAAGAAATCGCACAAGTCGGACCCTGGAGATGCAAACGGTGTTGTTGCGCAACCTGGACCGTGTCCGGCGGCACTTGGTCTGAATACGGACGATGACATGCGGCTACATATCAACGATCAGCTGAAACAGCTGGTAGAGACGCGGCGGCAATGGGTTGACACAGTGGGCGCGGTATTTGAGGAGAAGCAGAGGGAGCAACCTGGGCGGATATGGGGATTCCCGCAGGAGAGCGTCTACCAGGGTGTCGACGAGGAAGTTCGGGGTATATTGAACCTCCGACTTCCAGAGGCAGACTCTGGTGCGCTACGGACTAATAGCAATAAGGGCAAAGGGAAGGAATGAGGCGACGAGATGGTCATCGGCTGATGAGTCTTTAATCTTCCTTCGTCCTGGTCGCCTGTCATTATCACCTGTTTTGCCGCCCTAGCTGCGGAACGCTACCTGACGCCCCCTCTAATAACTTTATTCCTTCAATGTGCATCTCCTTGCTCTGCTTGCTCTCCTGTAGTTTACTGTGCGCACGTACTTACCTGATCTGCTACTTCATTGATCGACTTTTTCTGGGATTATCGTTTCTGTCGGACGAACTGGCTGGCAAGGTCTACTTATTCGCATGCGCTGGTGTGTAACTCTCAATCATCGACCCGTCAGCAGCTGGTCCTCGGCCTGTCAACCCTGGTCCCTTTTTGCGCGACAAGTTGCAAGTTGATTGCACGTTGAATGGGTAGCCGGGTTTATGTAAATGCAATAGGTGAATGGGGTACACAAGACAAGCTCAAGGTATCACGATGTCTTCGCCTTTTTGGACTTCTTCTCCACCGAGGCGCTTTCCGCGTCCGCATCCCCTTTCCGCTTTTTGCCCTTCACTTTCTTCGTCTCCGCCACTGGTGCATCAGCCTTCGAATGCTTGGATTTCTTTTGCGTGGGGGAAGGCTCGGGATGCGTCGCCGGAACATCGACATCCATTTGATGTTCCTCGAGGATGTTCGCATACTGGATACCGCTCAATGATCCATACGGCAAGAACCTGTGAGTCAACACCTCCTTTGGATGATTCTCGCGTGGCGGTCGGCTGTACGGTTCTATGGGTCCTGCTGACGCGGGATTCGGGGTCGGCACGACGGGTTGAGCTGACACGACGAGGTGCCGAGCAAATGGTTTTGGTGCTAGAAAATGGTCAGATGAGATGCGTCCTTCATTCCAATATTATAGGGCGCACGCACCTGGAAATAGTTTCCCCTTTTGGCTTTTCCGGGGCAGGAGACACGAGACGCTCTTTATCTCTTCGCCGCCAATCCCGTGTTCATCGTCCTCACCAACAGACCATATGTCAAATGTCGCGTGCTTGCGGTTGAGTGTACCTGTCCGTGCGCTCTTGGTAGTCGGTGGTAGTTCAAGGGTCGTGTTTTCGATGTATTTGGGTTTCACCTGGGATGTAGAAGCTACATTGAGCTTCGTTGTAGGGAGACCCGTAGATAGAAACATACACTTTCCGGAACACGAACGAGCCACAACTCCAGATCATCATCGTTCGCCACCGCGTCCCAGTCAAATTCTCCTGCATCTTCTGAATTCTGTAGAAGAGAGACGTTCGCTGGAGGTTTGTAGTCCCAGGTGGGGTCAACGCCCTCATTCTTGCCGTTCCCAGTGGCTGTTGATTTCTTTTTCCCTTTCTCCTTCAGCTTTTTCGTGACCTTGGCGATCTCTGGCTCTGGCGAAGATGATGAGGATTCTGAGGAAGACATTGTGCGATTTTGAGATCGAAAGTTGTGTGTGCGTGCTAAATTGAGGCGCAGAAATTTCCAAGGGTATCGATATTCGATCTTAACAAGAGCAATTAGCACGCTTGTGAATCAAGTCAACCACTTCCATCTCCGATCTCGTCGCGATAGACTCTGCTCTAGACTTCTGAATTCAACATTCAAGCACATATCAGCTCTCTAAGAACGTTGAATTTGCAACGAATCTATGTCAAATACGCTAGTTGAATGCGATATATGCAAGGATGGCTTCACCATTGACATCTTCCGCTTTTTCAGTGACTGTGGTGAGTAAAGCACGGTCATATACGCGTCTTCGACGCGTTTGTTTGCTAAACCTCAGTCTAAGGTCATGGTTTCTGCACCAAGTGCATGGATTGGGCACGGAAACGGCCCCAGTGCCCCACCTGTCGCCACCCAACATCCGACCAGTGCCGAATCTTTCTGAAGTTCGTGGAACCTTCCGCGACGAAGAAACCTATCAGTGTCAATGAGGGGCTAGACCTTATTACCAAAGATACTCCGGCTGTGAGCTTAAAGCGAGCTGCGCAAAAGATCAAGAAGGAGGCTGAGACTGGGCCTAAGGATGTTTCAGTAAGTCTCCAAATTCAAAAAGGATTGACTTGAAGGGCTAATCGGGGAATATTCAGAGAAGTCTGCTGGAATCTGCCAAACAGCTCGAACACAGATTGTATCCTCTTGCCTCCGAATTGGCAAAAGAGAGGACTGCAAATGCCGCTCTAATGACAGAGAATGCTTCACTGAAGTCCCTGTTAGAGGAAACGTCGTACACACAATCTCAGATCCTCGACCTGCAGAGAAGACTCAGTGAGGCCGAAGAAAACCAGAGATCAGCGACAAGTCGCGCAGCCCGCAAGAAGGAAGATAATACGCGGTTGAACGACTCGGTGAAAAGACATCGACGGACTCTCGCGAAGAAGGACGAAGAGCTCGAGGCGCTGAGGGCCAAACTTGACGCTAACGAAAATGAGGCAAGTAGCACGATAACTTCACAGCGTGGTCTGCACTAAGGCTTGAAGACAGACGCGCGTGTTAAAAACAAAGCTTCGTATTCTCGGCAAACGGGCTCCATCGCAACTAACGCAGAATCCCGACGACTCGCTGCAAATTGAAGTTTGTAGGTCCCACTTTCTTGCGTCGATTATAACTCATTTTATTCACCATAGGGTGGAACAGACAAGCAGCCTCATAAGAGACAGAAGAAAACTACAGACGGATGAAATGCTTAAGCCCGATATCCTGTCAGATTTACGACTACCCACTACTTTGATCGGTCGCTCAAGCCTCGGCCACATGCAGAAACCACAATCATACATGAACTGTATCACTATAATGCCACCGAAGACGATAGTAGTTAATATATCAGAGCAAACCAAACATGGCGAGGACGATCTTCGAGTGCTCGTCCTGCAGTCCCACATCGCCAATATAACCCAAGTACCCCTGATCCACTCGAGTAAGCGCAACGGGGGCCTGAGAGGCTTTCTTCGCTGGTGGAGGTCGCTGTGTGGGGAGGTAGACTGCTGTCTCTGGCGTGATTCCTTCAACGTGGAGGCCCTTCAGACAAAAAGCCGACGGCATTCCCGGGTTCTTTTGCACCAGCTCATGTGCACCATTGACGGCGATATCCGCACGCGTGTAGTCCCCGCCCTTCCAAGGCACGCCCCAGTTCTGGAAGAACTGCCCCATCTTGTCAAATCGTATAGAGGAGCTGAAGGAGCCGCCCAGGACAACTTTCCCGCCGGCTTTCGTGAACGCAACGAGTTTCCCCAGCAGGTAGGTGTTAGCCTTGTCCGCGATAGCGGAATCGGTGACCAGAATCCCGACGAGGTCTGGTGAGCCTAAGAGCTCCAATACACGTTCGTTGGAGAGGCCATGTAGAACTTCGAGCTTGCTCCGGAGGAGATCGAGGAGGTCACACTGAACGCCGGCAAAGAATTTCTCGTTCCCGAAAGAGAGCACCATCATAAATGGTCGTGAGGTTGGTCCAGCGGGTAGCTTGTTGATTACATTCTGCTCTGCCACACCGACAGCGGGCGCGACATCTGTAGGAGGTTTCGGCGCCGTAGCAGGTTCTGCTTTGACCTTCGTATATACATTCGGCGCTGGGATGGGCTCCGGCTTTGTCGGGCTCTGTGGACCCTGAGGAGGTGGGTCCAACAATCCGAGCATAGCCATCAAGACAGTTGTGGTGTCCTTCTCAGCATTGACATCACCGATATAGCCAATGAACCCGTCACCGATGCGCCTCTGAACGACAGGCGACTCGGAGTGATTGGTGACTTTCACGGGTTGGAAGACCATTGACTGAAGGCGGGCATCGTCAGCGGCAAGATACACCGCATCACCTTCTGCAAGTCCACCGAGGTGCAGAGCCTTCATGCTGTACGATGACACTATCGCCGGGTTGTTCGCGACAAGCTCATGCGATGCGTTCCGTGAGAAGGTGGTCCGGTGGTACGACCCTCCCTTCCACGAAAGGCCCCATGCGTTCTTGAACCATGCATCCATCTCGTTTCCGAAGACAAAAGTGCTGAAGAAGCCACCGACAACGACCGACCCGCCAGATTTCACGAACTCGACCAGCCTTGCCAAGACGTTAGCATTCTCTGGCCTGACGATGCCTGGGTCGGTCACGAAAACACCAGCCAAGCCGGCTGTATTGAGCATTTTGATCGCGGAGGCGGCGGTGAGCGCCTGATTCGTTTCCAATTTGTCGCGAAGAGCTGAGAGGCATTGCGCATGGGTGATCGCGAAGAAGTCCTCGTTCTTCAAGGATAGCAGCATGACATACGGCTTCGAAGAGGTCGAAGCTGCTGCCGGCTGTTTGGGTTTTGCCCCTTTTGCAGTAGGCGGTGCTGGCTTCGGAGTGCTGGTCTGAGTAACCTGTGGCTGCGGTGCAAGTTGGGGGTGCAGCAATCGAAACATCGCAAGTACGAGCTTTGATGTTTCTACGTCCCAGTTCACGTCTCCGATGTAGTTCAAGTACCCCAGTCCAACGCGCGCCTGGACTGCAGGGGATTCGGCAAGGGTGGGCACCGGTTTCGGGGTAAAAACAGCGCTTTCGACGCGAGACTCCGCAGTGGGACGATAAACCATAACCTCGGGCATGATGCTCTTGACATGGAGCGCCTTCATGCTAATGGAATCTGGCAAGCACGGATTTGCTTTCGCCAAGTCGTGACTCGGATTGAGGAAGAACGTCGTGCGATGATATGATCCAGGCTTCCAGTTAACACCCCATGAGTTTTCGAAGAAGGCGCCCATGTCCTTCGGTTTAACGAATGTGCTGAACGATCCTCCGATGAGAACAATACCGCCAGATTTGACGTATGCGACGAGCTTCGTGACTAGGTCAGAGTATTGGCGTTTTGTGATTCCGCCGTTGACAACAAATACACCATCCAGGTCGGAAGAAGCCAGGTGTGTCAAGGCGTCTTTAGCGGAAGAGGCGATTTTCACCTGCGACTTCGCTTTGATAGCAGCGACGATTGGCTGTTTGTAGCTTTCTATAACGTCGCCTTCCAGCGCCAAAAGCAGAATAAACCGCTGGTTCGATGAGCTTGGGGCGTATGCTGTAATTTTGTCCTGCGTTGAAGGCACGTAGCTCGGATCTGCCACATTGGATGTAAGTGGCGGGGTAGATTTCGCGGCCGTTGACGTTGTTGACGGTACAGACCGCGGGAGATGGAGCATCGCAAAAAGGACTGAGATAGAACCGTTTTCCCAGTTTACATCGCCGATGTAGCCCATGTGTCCTGAACCGCAAGGTATTTGAACGACAGGTGATTCAATGGGACTGGCGCCCAGTTCGTGGTAGACAGAAGCGGCGAGCGTGATACCGGTGACATGGAGAGCCTTCATACTGTATGCTGTTGGAAGCCCCGGGTTTGACTCGGCGACATAGTGCTGACGGTTGATGGTGAACGTTGCGCGGTGATATGATCCACTTCTCCAATTAACGCCCCAATTATTCGCGAAGAAGGTAGCCAAGTCGTGCGGGCTGACAAATGAGCTGAAAGATCCTCCGAAGACAACCGAACCTCCAGCCTTGACGTAGGGAACGAGTTTGGCCAGGACCTGTGAGTGTTTGCGCTCCACGAGGGCAGCATCTGCCACGAAGACACCGGCAAGGTTTGGTGAAGCAAGGTGTGTCAAAGCTTCCTTCACAGACACAGCTGTTTTAACAGGTATTGTGTCACGGAGAGCAGTGAGGGTCGGTCGCTTGTAATCCTCAGTGGCGGCGCCACTCAATACCATCACCAAGACGAAATGATCGCTCGATAATAACTCTGGGCGCGCTGTGTCGTTTCTTCTTCAACTACCTGTGCAAAGCCGGTATAATAGACCTCTTCCTCCGGCCCGGATAGTTCGAAGGCGTCGAAGAGGATATCATCTATCGTGTCCTTGTCGACACCCTCAGAATCATCCTCAAACACGCTCTTCAGCAGCGAGACCGACGTGGGACGATTCCACCAGCCGATAGGCAAGTACTCCCTGTCATGGGAGTAGATACACTTCGCGCCAAACTTGCAAATATCGACAAGGAAGGCGATGCAGACATTTTTGCCCCTGAAAGTCATTGTCAGAACAGCAATGTGAGGTTTAGGGGTAGAGATTGACAGCTTATCTCGTATGCTTTTCTCGTCAGGCGCATGCGAATAACGACAGCCATCCTTCCTCATACAACCGTCGTGGTCGTAGAAACGACAAGGGAACCCGTTGCCGAAATGGCGGCAGTCGCTGGAGTCTGATTCAACTTCGGATTCGGTTTCTGGTTCATCATCGCAATGAGGCCAATCGTAATCATCATCGTCGACATCGTACTCGTCGTCTCCATATGCGGCGTAAAGTTCTTGGGTGATTTTCAATTGCTCTCGGGCCTCTGTGCGAGTGGGATCCTGCTCAAGACGTGAAGTCTGGTTGAAAGTATGCCGGTCAACACATGCTCGCAGGCTTTCGAACCCAATCAAACCTGAGATAGCTGCTTTCAAACGTCGCATCCCTTTACGCGCCAATCCGCGTGGGCTCACCCTGTCCAACCCCGAGCAAGCCCCACGCACGCTCCACGTACCCACAGTGCTGCGGCCTGCGTATGTACATCTCGACATTGCGATATGTTGGTGCACGACACGAGCTTTGATCATGCGTGGGTCGTATGTCAGAGCAGTCGACGCTATATCCTCTGCTTCCTCGTAACTATTTCAATGCAGTTAGTTTGCTTGAAGCTTGCAAGGATTCAGCACTTGCTCTTCGTTCTTCAGTAACGCTGCAGCAAGGTTGGACAGAAGCACCGGCTTGTTACCATACGCGTCGATGGCCAGCTGATATACCTCGACCGCTGCTTCATAGTCTCCGCCTTTGACCAAATCATTGCCCTGAATGAAGTTGAATGAAAATTGAGTCGCGGGGATTGACAAACGAAACGAACCCGGTTCTTCAAAGCTTCCATTTCCACGGATCTTTGAGCAGCGCGAGCTTGACGCTTCTCGGCCCTCCTCTGGGCTGCCTCCGACATCGCTTCACGCGTCGACACGCTGGCTGTAGATGGACCACTATTGCTGGATGCCGAAACTCCATTGCCCTGTTGATTGGCTCTAGAGCCCCGCTTTTTGGAACGACTTGGCATTCGCGCAGAAGACGAAACAAGGTGAAGGACGGACTCGGAATCGAGCTGGAGTACGGAGCGA